>BSBK01004487.1:5000-182500 GCA_027943335.1 Chamaecyparis obtusa
CTTTGTTTATTTCTTTAGAATCATTTAGCGGGCCTTCTCTTGAGCAATCAAGAGGAATGACCCAAGTGGGGATAAGCCTTTTGCCAGCTATTCTGACCCACTATAAACTCAAGGCTATCAAGGACATAAAACCTTGGTAGATGTAGTACTTGTCTTCACTTGATATGAGTACTTGTGGGATTGTGACCATGAGGAAAATGAGAATGCTTAAGGTACTCTTATGGCCGCGAGGTCCATTACTTTTCACAAGGTAAGGAGTCCCTTTGGGGAGCAAGAGGGGTATTACGAACAGAAGCCCTTACTAAGAACCATAGATAGAGGCCACCCTATTTTTTCGCTTAGCTTCTTGGTGCAAGGATTGATCCTAGTGGACTAACCCGAATCACCCCAAGATTACTCACCATCTGTGTTCCTTTGGTTGTTTCATTATCACTTCCATGACAAATCCAATATCTATTGTGGGTAACCACTTTGTGTGAGGCAATGGGACATCAAGTGTGGGCCAAGTTGTTAAGTATTGAGCCTTTGTCTTTTTAGGCTAGTAAGTGATTGAAGTGTTCTCATTGTGATCTACCCATGTAAATGTTCTCAAATATCAAACATCACAGTAGCATTCATAGGATTTTATTGCTTTGATATCACAATTTCTTGTCTTGGCAAGGTTGCTTTTGCCATTGTGCAAGTGTTTTATGACATTTTTTATCACCTACTATTTGCAAACTTGTCTAATTACTGCTGTCACTGTGCTTGAAATCAAAAAATCCAACCTTAAAACTAAAATTTTGACCAAACTGCCCTTAAAACTGAGATTTTTAACACTCACTAGTCAAGATTTGTACGATCCTGAAACTGTATCGCACACTGTACTAAGAATTATCGTGCGATAGTTCATCACTGGAAGACTATCACATAGCTTGCCTGAAAAGTATCGCATAGGCTACTTGGAAACTATCGTACTGCCTTTTGTGAAATATCACCTGGTCAAAAATTATCGTACTATCTACCTGGATACTGTCGCACAGAGCCTTTTTGTTGTCTGCCTGGTTTATGCAATTTTTAGTCTTTTCTTGGTTGGCCAGATTTTAGTAGGTGACTTACTCTGGTGCTAGAAACATGTTTGTACCTTGAGTTCCTGTATTGAGACCCCTTGAATTAGTGTTCTCTGATTTTACAAATTAGTCTTGCTTGGCATCAATAAGTTAGGAAATATCCTTGTTGAAAAAGTACACCTTGAGATTCTTTAGTAACACACTTGGAGAGTTTCAGTACTCTTTTGTCCAAACCACTTCCATCAAAATTCAATTTCAATTTCAATTATATTTGGTAAATCCATCCTCCCGGTCTATATGTGTTAGGATACTCATCCTTTTACTATACACCTCTGTGGTAGTGTTGGTTTACACCTTTTTGCAACTTTCTATCTCACCATCTCTTTTTGGACAATTGAACACTTTCACTATCCTAGTTTGGTATTGACATTTCGTAAGGTCATCTTATCACCAGGGGTCTTTTTCTTTCATGTCGGTTACGACAAGGTACCAAGTTAGTCAAGGAAAATGACCTCAAGTTGTTTTTGAATGGTTACCCTCAGTCCAAACTCATCAAAAGTGAAAGGGAAAGAAACCCATCTTTGATCAATCACCTAGGAGCGAGTTTGAAGCTTGGTTTGACCCAAAGAGAAATCCTAGTGAGTTGAGTACCTCTTTACCATCTTCTCAATCAAATATGGACATGAGCTACACCATGACTAGAAAATAGAGAGAAGTGATGGATCAAACTCTTGATGACATTTTCCAAAGACATAGGGATAACATGCTATTTGGTGATGACAATCAACCCGAATCACCCCCTATTAACTCAAGATATTTAGACGCCCATCAAAGAGCTGAAAGACATTATGGGAAAGCTCACCAAGATGCATGGTCATAACATGAAGACCAAAACAATGAATCTGGTGATGCTCATGTGAATGCAGCATTCACTAATGACTTGTTCAAATATACAAGGGACAACTCTTTGCTCAAAACAACCTCAAGATATGCCAATGAAAGGCTTAAAAGAATTGAGTGCGAAAAGAAAGCCTTTTTGGATGAACAAGCCGCTAAAGAAGAAAGGTTTAGACACCTAGAGGAGGAACAAAAAGCCTTGTTAGAGTTGAGAAGAAAATCATTTCAAGAGGAACAAGATAGGCTTCTAGCCCAACAGCTCAATGACCAATTCAACAATAGGGGTAACAATAGTGGAAACAACTCTCCACCCTCTACTCCCTCAAGAACCCCAAGAAGTAGAAGGTGGTCAAGGACCCCTTCAAGATCTCCTAGTCCTAGAGGAAGGAGGATTTCACAACATAGGAGAAGAACAACTCCTAGGAACTCGAGATAACCCTCCCAATGAGCTCATCATGGCTCTCAACATGGAGGAGGTAGTGCAAATTTTGATGATCAAGATTTTATGAGAATGCAACAAGAGCCACTATTCTAACAATATGTGGAGAAGTATCTTGATCAAAATAAAGATAGGTTCCTAGAGAGCTTGATTAACAAGGGTGCCAGGGTCCCTTACAACTTTGATGTGGATAGAAGAATCAAGAAACAAGGACCATCTCAAGAAGAGGAGACCAAAAAAATCAAGCGTATGATGGAAAAGGTGTTGGCACCTAAAAGTTCCTTTTCACTTGATTCTATTTGTCCCAATCCTTTTGACAAAAGTGTGAGTATGAAGGATTTTCCTAGAAAAGTCAAAATCCCCCAATATGACAAGTATGATGGCAATGGTGACCCACATGATCATGTGTGTTAGTTCTACATCATGAGTTTTGAGTTTCACCAAGATGACTCCTATCTTATGAGATTATTTCCAAGAAGCCTCAAGGGCCAAGCCATGGAGTGGTTTACCAACATAACCCCTCCCGTCAAAACTTTCAAAGAACTTGTCCACAAATTCATTCAACATTTTACATACAACTTGTCAAGATCAGTCACTATGTTGGACTTATGCAATTTAAAATAGAACCAAGGGGAATCCTTTGTTACCTTCTTACAAAGGTGGAGACATTTATGCTCCCGCTATTCTAGGACCATCCCTAAACATGAAAGGATTGACATCATTGTTAGTAATTTGGTGCCTGAAATGTGTTATGAGGTTCGGAAGATGGTCTTTGATTCCTTCGATACTATGGCTGAGACCGCATGTCAAATAGAGGATGTCTTGAAAAAGCAAGGCATTTTGACCAAACATAGCAATAACAACAACGGGAAAAATCCTAACAACACTAATAAAGACAAAGGTAAGCACTCACACTGGAACAAGAATAAGCAAGTAGTCAATGATGGAGTTGTGGACTCTTCCCAACCCAAGGATCAAGGAGTCCTCCATTTGTCTAGTGCGGTCCAAGCTATGAAGCTCAATACATCCTCCAACCAACAAGAGCATAAACCAAAGTATCAAGAAAAGCCTAAAAAGGAGAGATGATAATTTTCTAAATTGGGTGACTCCTATGAGGATGTTTTTAAGATGCTTATTGCCAATAATCTTTCACAACCACAAGATCCAAAAAATTTCTGCATACCTGACGTTAAGCCACATTGGTGGAATGAAAAAGCTTTATGTAAATTTCACAATGACATTGGCCATGACATTGAGCATTGCTGGAAGCTTAAACACCTTATTCAGGATCTTATCGAAAGTGGAAAACTTTAGATTGATGGGTTGAATACTAATGCAGACCATAAGGCATTCAAAGAGCCTTTTCCCAAATATGAAAAGGGGCAAACCTCTAAACCCAAGAATGGCAAGGCTGAAATTAACTATACCTACATAGGTGCAGAAGACATGGTCAATATGCTTGAGATTGTTGAGGAAAGTGACAACATGATGCGAAACAAAGATTCTTATGGTCATGATGTGAGCTCTGTTCCTATATTTGATGAGGAACTTGTGGTGGTGCTTAGGGGTCCTCACTCTCAAAGGTTGTCCCAAGCTCTCAATGCTATCACCGGAAGCCAAAGTCAAGGTCCTTTGGTTATTAGAGGTCCTAGTTCCAACCAGTCCAGCAAACCCAAGCAAGTGATATATAAGAATGTCACCACCAAGTCAGTAGTTAACCCTGAAATGAGCTATAATCTTGTTGACCGGTTACAAAGAACGCCAGCTCAAATCTCAATTTTTGAACTCTTGGAATTGTCTCCAAGACATAAGCATATCCTTGAGGATGCCTTGCGTGTAGCCAATGTTCCTAACAACATAGATGTTGACCAATTCCAAAACATGGTGAACCACCTTGCCAGCCCTCATTACCTAACATTCTCAGAAGAAGATGACAAAGCTTTGAGCCATCCGCATAATCTTGCCCTTCATATCAAAGTCATGATCCACAAGACCCATGTCAGGCATGTGTTGATTGATGGGGGTGCTGGGCTCAACATTTGTTCCTTGAGTTTGTTGAAGATACTGGGTTACTCTAAGAAATTCATTGATACCCAAAAGAAAATCACCATCAAAGCCTATGATGAGGCCAAGAGAAGTTCTAAAGGGTTGGTCGTCCTTCCTGTCAGGATTGGCCCTATGGAAAAGGACATTTTGTTCCAAATTGTTGATGCTGGTCCTCTAGCATATAATATCCTACTTGGTAGACCGTGGATCCATGACATGCAAGCGGTGCCATCCACCTACCACTAATGTGTTAAGTTCCCCTATAATGGAGTAGAATTTTGTATACTCGGGGATAGCACATTATCTGTAAATGTGATTTTAGCAGGGACTCATGTTCCTCTCAACAGAGAAGCCGAGGATTTTGATGCCACTTTAACACAATGCTAGAATAAGTTCAAATCCATAGACCTTGGTATGGGGGGATATCAAATTGACTCCTTTACAAAACTGCCAGTCTTGCCTAGTTCCTATGGAAAACCTTCACCAGAGAGGCATCCTTTGTTCTCAGTTATGACCTTGTTTGATACATTTGTAGAGTCCTCAGTGCCCATCCAGGATGAAAAAGAAGAGGTAGCTGTCAAGGACTGGATCTTTAGAGAAGACAAATAATTGCATAATGATAACTTTTCTCCCTCTCCTAAGGTCTATGGAAGATGGTATACTCTCGTCAAGAACATGGGTTATCCAGGTCATGGTCATCTCAGTCACAGATTAGATGCCAGAGTTGAACCACTCGATCATGCTCTTTTTGGCCACAGGTCTAAGACAATAGTTGGCCTAGGTTTTAAAAGTTAAAACAAGAAAACTACTCCTATCCTTGCTGCGATGGATAGTGATGATGAATCAAACTACATACCCAATTTGCAAAATTAGCAGGACATGTGTGAAGATTGGATCCTTGCCACTAATCTCCTATGGGGAGATTCAGATATTCCAGTTGCCAATCCAATAGTTTCAAACATAGAACAACAAGAGTCCATTGTTGAAGATCATGTTGAGGGTCCTATTCTAGAACATCAATACACAAATGGCAATCAAGAGGGTGTTACTGTAATACCCCAAAAAAGGGCTATAAGCTCATTAACCTCCTACATCAACAAATCGAATGAAATCAACATCGAAGTCCTAATCTAAGGCACATCTAAACATCATCGAATCATAATTGATTATCTTAAATTCTACATCGGGGAATATTCTTAGTAATATTCCTAATCATCATAATTATCTTTAATTTTATAATAAATCACATTTATCCTAAAGTTTGATTAATTGAATATTTTCATATTTAATTAATTAGATTTAATATTTGCCACTTAATTATGTAATTAAATTTAATTCTATCTATTATTAATTGTATTATTTAATTTTGACAATAAATCTAAATATCCTATGAATAATTGATTAAATTCTTATTTAATTAATTAAAGCAAGTTGTCATTATTTAATAATATAGTTTTTAATAAAAGTTTGATTAAATAATTAATTAACCCATAAATCAATTATTTTATTTTTAAAAGCAGTTAAGTTGGAAATAAATCACTTTATTATTAAATTAATTCATAAATAAAACATGCACAATCATAAAAGCAAACAACTATCAATTATCAATTAAAGCTAAACTCTATTTTGAGTTAAAACTTAGCTTTTGCATGTTTTTGTGAGTTAATTATCTTTTATTTAAAAATAACTCAAAAATCAACTTGAGTTATTTGAGTGATTTATGGCTTTCTTTCACAACCTCCAAAGCCTTGGATTTCTATAAAAACAAGGCTTAGCTCTTCATAATTCATCTCATAATTCATCTCTCAAATTTGCATCCACAGGATCCACATATTTTGCACAATCACGCTGGAGAATTGGAGGCTGAGGAATCAACTTGTGAATTCAAAGCGTTGTGAGATCAATTTCAATTGCATAGCTTTTATATCTTAGCATAGAATTTCATAGTTTTCATATCATTGTTAGAATCTTCATTGTTAGATCATTTAGCATCCATAGCATATCAGTTTATCATTCTTATTGCATAGAAAATACCAAAAAAAAATAGATTAATTGCATTCAATTTCATATCCATCTTTTGCATTCAAATCCTTCATTTAGGTGTCGTCTAGGTCATTGATCTCGATTACAATCTGAGAACATTAATCTCGCACCTATTAGAAGGCAGTAAATCGCTTGGTTAGATTAGATTTCAATTTTGCACGATTTTGATTATCACTAACCTCTAATATTTTACTGAGTGTTGTGTCTACATATCAGGTACAATTTTCACACACACATTTCTGGCGCCCAGCATGGGGCCACCCACCTTTGCATGCTGGTTTTGATTTTTTTGGGAGCTAAAATCTCAAAGTTTCAAAGATTTAATTTTATCTCCCAAATGGCTACGAGTTTTGGTCTGAAATTTTTTTTTTAGGTTGGAGACATATCAAGGAAGCTTTGAAAAGAAAATTTAGAATTTTTTGAATTATTTTGAATTTTTAATAATTTTTTTTCAATTTTTCATAAAAAATTAATATCTAACGCAAATCAGAATATTTTTCTGAAATTTTTACATTTTCAGAAATCTCTTCAAATTCTACAGGGGATCTATTATTTTTGTTTTAAATTTGGATGCAATTTAATAGCTCAAATAGTAAATTTTCAAAAACTAGTCTATTTTGATAAAACGGGTCTCTAGGGCACAAATGAAGAGATTTTTCTAAAATTTTTGCATTTTTGGAAAGCTCTCTATTTTTTAGTAAGGGTCTCTATTTTGAATTTCTATTTTTGTGGCCAAAATCATATCAAAAAAATTAGATCTTGTTGACTAGGTCAAATGTAGTGCAAAAAAATTAAAATTTTATGATGTGTATGCACTTATTTTTCATATCATTCAATGCATGATATGAGTTGTCATTTGGATTAATTTATGGTTATTATTGCTCCTAAAAATTGATTTTTAGAGCTAACCCTATGGTTTTCATAAGTTGAATATATTTTGCATATCTTGTTTGCTTGTTTGCTTGTTGGAGAGTTCGTCACTTGCTTGCATGGAAAAGCTCAACAAAAATTGCTAAAAATCAGGTAGAATCTACTAAGCACGTTGTGAGGATCACGAGGTATTCTCCTTGTTCTGAAAACTTTTTAATTTGGACTTAAAATAAATCTCTTATGTGTCAAGCTTGTGTGCATCTTTTCATGCTTTTGATCTATTTCTACACACTTGCATAATTTGATACTAGGTTGTGATCCCTTAAGGATTCATTAAGTAGTCTTAGAATACTTGTGATTGATCTTGATTGCTATCTTGGGTTATTGGACTCGCTAATCCGCCGGCCCCTGATTTCCACCCCGTGGTTGCAATCTCAGCGCCATAAAGGGAAGGGGTCAACAAGATAGAAGCGTTAAGTGTTCCATTTGGCAACCCTTTTGTGCTTTTAGGAACTCACTTGTTTTCTAAGTTGTGGACTCATTTTCAACTTGTGTGAGGTGTTAAGTGTTCCACCTTGTGGACTCATCTCATATTTTCTTTAAGCGTTAAGTGTTCCTCTTTCTACTTTTTGGATGCTTTTGGTAGATTTGCTTTTGGCAATATATCTGTGCTCACATAGTAATTAGGCCCTATGAACACTATTCATGATTCTTGAGAGATTGGATTCCCAATGAAATCCTTCTTGATGATAGAATCCTTGTAGGTAGGGAGGATACTTAGTGCGTTTCACATTCAACTTGGTTAGTGAGTCTTCTCTTATTGATCGACACATTCTCTCTCCGGAGAGGTTGATAGATCACGTGGGGTTGATATCACGAGCTTTGGTGAATCAAAATTGGTTAGTGCATCTTCTCTTATTGATTGATACATTCTCTCCCCGGAGAGGTTGATAGATCACGTGGAGTTGATATCACAGACCTCGGTGGAACAAAACTTTGTCTTAGCGTGTCGGATTAATCTGCTTGCTTTGTTTGGGTTAAAAGTGAAAAGGTGTCAAAAACCTTGGATCTGGAGCCAAGTCCCCTTGTGGTATACTATTGTGAGTCATCTTTAGAGAGGGTTAACCGTAGTGGACAATCCCTTCACAGGGCAAACTGCGTTGACGGAACCTCAAGTGGTAATGGCCATTTTTGCCATGGTAGTGACAGCCGTGATATAAATGTCCTTGTGAAAGAAATCTCCACGGGTATGGTTCATTGTTGGGTTGTCAGATCTCCCTAGCAGCTCTTGAAGATTAAGTTCTCAGACTGTGTCAAAACCCTGGTGCGTCAGGATTGGAGTTCACCCCTTTGAATCATAAAAGTTGCAGAGTCAAACCATTACTAAAAACCCTAGAGAGGCCAATTTTTCACCTTCAGGTATATGTGTGTTATTGCAAAACTTTTCAGAACATACACAATTAGTACTCTCACGGATTAGCACAATTTGGTCACTTGATTGTTCATGCGCAAGGTTGCTTTTGCCCTTGTTCATTGTTTTCAGACGTGCTTGGAATCACTTGCTTGCTGTTCTACGTGCTTGTTTATCTACTTGGCTATTAAAAATGATCAAATCTGGTATAACCTTCAAAATTTGGACAATACAATTTGCAAACAATCTAGAATTGAAAACCTTAAATTTTGCAAAAATTGACGTAAAATTCTTTCTGGAGTCAAAAGTCATTTCAGGAAGTCAAAAGTCATATGAGTTTTGTCAAGTGTCATTTCAGTATTGCCCATCTGTCGTACGATTGAGAACCCAGTGTCGTATGAGTTTTCAAATCAGCAAATTCAAGAAAGTCAAAACCCTGTTAGCAACTGTCGTACAAGTTTTGTCAACTGTCATTTCATTGCTACCCAACTGTCATACGAGTTTAGCAACTATCGTTTCATAGACTACCCAGTGTCGTACGAGTCTGTAGAGTGTCGTTTGGAAAAATTTGAGAGAGTTGTTAGAAATTGTCAAATTGCAAGATATCCAATGTTTCTAGCCTAGTTCCAGAATTTGTTAAAAATATCATTGTGTCAAGAACAAATCAGTAGCTATTAAAAATTAGTACACATGTCTCAAAGAATCAGTACACATGAGGAAGAAATTTTGATCGCCGCTATGATGAAGCAGCTGCAAGCTATGCAAGTTGAACTTAACAATCTTAAGAAAGAAAAGGAACCTCTATACTCTTTTCCATTTGATAAAGACTTGTACATGTCACCATGGCCCCGGAAAAAATTTGAGCAATATGATACCTCTTCCACGGAGAGTGACACATCTAGCTTTGGAGACTATGATGACTATGATGATAGACAATGTAATGATACCTATCGCACCTCTGTTCCTAAGAGTCCTCCTCATCGTTCATTCCTGCTTACTACAAATGGGCCATCACATTGGATAGATCGTGATGGTGATCCATATGATTTTGATTTTGAAAGAGACTTTGATGGCTTTTGTGGATAATACCTTGATGATGATCCATCTACTACTGCTGAGGACTATAAAATACATCGTTCTAGCTTGAAACGTCAATACCAGAAGGATCTCTCCTCTAAGAACTCTCCAGCTGAAAATAAAGATTACACTCACAAGCGAGATCATGTTAATGTTGGACCTTTGTCTTGTGATGGTTCCCTTCCATCCCCTACTTCCTCCAATACTCGTACATTTCTTAAAGCTTCTGAGTCTTTCAAATCTTTCATAGAACCTTCATTTGACACAAGCCCTGATACTTTTCATGTGGTTCCCTATAGTTATCCTCCAGGGCTACCTCTTAAAGAAACTCAAGCTATCCTTCACTTGGCTGTAAATACTTTCAATGATGATAATCCTAAAGAGCCTAAGCCTTCATATGCTATAATCCCTATTCAGCTAGTCCTCCACCATCTCTTCCAAAGTCATCCATACAATCCCAACATGCTTCCTTGTCCTTAGAAGTGGCTCCATGTCAAGATGATTCCAAAAATGATGAAGAAAAGAACATAAAGAAAGATCAAGATCAAGAACCCTCCATTTCATCCACTCCTTTTCCCGATGTCTCTTATCCACTTCATGGTTCTTTTGATCCTATACACCCTTTTTCATGCATTCCACCATGTCTTAAGTCTTCTCCTAAGCAAGATCAAGCTACTACTCACACTGTTGAGCTTATTGACAATCAAAATGACCTTACTACACTTGCGCTTTCCAAAGATGATACTTCCATTAAGGTTGGTAAAAATGGTGTTGTTACTTCCAATGTTGAGCCTATTGAAAATCAAGAGAAAAATTATACGCTTATGCTTTCCAAAGATCCTTGTCAAGATCAAAGTCTTCCATCTTCTTGTTCTACCACTCCATGTTCATTTCCACTTTCTACTCTTCCTGAGTCTTTGCAAGCTTTGAACAATCCTATCAAAGAAGGTGCTCATATTCAAGATATCCATGATTCTATTGAAAATCCTAATGCTCACTCTAAAGATGCTGATATCCTTGGTTGTCATATAGATGCTGATGAACTTATTGATTATCCTTTTGCATCTTCCACTTCCATCCTCAGACCTCTTCCACCAATACTAAGGGCTTCATGTCTGCCTTCCATCTTGGGTCCTTATGTCCCTTCACTTTCCCCTCCTAACTCTCTTAATTTTCCATCCATCTTAGGTCCTTACATACCTCCATCTCCTATCTTTCCTCAAGATCAACATAGATGCATACCCTTGAATCCTTTTCATCCACCCACCCATCTAAACCAGTCATATCCTCCTTCTTCCACAAGTCCCAAGTCTTTTGGAAGTAACTTGAATGTTCAATACAAGAAAAAGAAGCAATACAAGAATCCATCAAAAAAAAAAGATCACCATGTCTCCTCTAATAGACATGGAAATATAAAGTCAAAAGAGATATCTAAAAAAAAAACTATAAGACAAGTATGGGTTCCAAAATTCATTATTGAAGATATTCTCTCTAAATTACCAAAAGGAAATAAAAAGCCTATGGCTATATGGATTCCAAAGTCTCTCTTGAAAGAGTCTGGTGTTGAGCAAAAAGTGAAATTGACATTCAAGCTTCCAAAGACTTCCACTTCATCTCCCTCCAAAAATATTCTTCCATTCCACGTGCCTAAACCACAACCTCTGCTATCCATTCACCATATTCCGTCACGTATTCCTTCATTTATGATTCCTCCATTCTCTCACCACCCTTCAAGGTATGTGTTGATGTTGAACTTGTCTTCCTTTCCACCTACCCTTTTACAATCCTTCCATGCATTATCCTTCTACCTTCTATCATTTTTCCTCATTTGCCTATTCCTCCTATCTTCCAACCTCACTCGCTTTACATAAAACCTTATCCTCCATTTTTCTCTTCCATCTCCCTTTCCCTATCGACATCTTTGAGCATATCATTTGAATCCTTAGTATATCATGGTTTATCCTTTCAAGGAGCACTATCTAAAAAGCTTGCCTTCTTCCAAATAACATAAAATAAAATAAAATTGAAAATGTGCCTTGGTGAAAACTTGGAAACAGGCACCTTGGTAGCAAAAGTAAAGAGAAATAAATTCATCCTATGGTGAAAACCACTTCCTTGTGGCACCTTGGATAAGTACCATGATGAAAACCTGACAATCAGGCATCATGCGTAGTTCTTCTACATATTTCATCCATTCCATCTTCTGTCTTTGATCTTGACAATGTTGATCTATACATGAATATTTAGCTATTTTGTGAGCTATCTTACGATGATCTTGCTTTCATTCCTTCCATGTTTAGCCTTCATATCCATCTTCCTCCATTCATTTTTGCCTATCGCTATCCTTTTCCCCTTTGGTCTTGATCTAAGAAAGAAAGAGTAAAACACGATGCTATGAAGCCTCTTGACATGTCTACTCTTTTGGACTACATCCTTTCCTTCTTTGGCATTAAGCTTTTGTGACTTATCCTATGTTGGCCTTTCATTACTTGTCCAAATGTGCATTACATGATTATTTTTCCCTAGCTTGAGTATTCTTGAGGAGTTTGCCCTTGAGGATTTAGTCCTTTCATTCTCTTGTCTTCCATCTCTTCCACTAGCTTGCCAATCCCTCTTGTTCTCCACCTTGCTAGACATTGGGACTGCATGATATGATCTTTCTTGGGAGTTTGCAAATGGAAAAAGATGCTATCAAGTATACCAAGTATCAGAATAATTATCAGAACAAGTATCACAACCAGTATCAAAACAAGTATCACAACCAGTATCAAAACAAGTATCAGAACCAGTATCAGAACAAGTATCAAAATCAGTATCAGAACCAATATCAGAACTAGTATCAGAATGCCTACTAGGGCTACACCATTCGCTTTAGTTTATGGGTTTGAAGCAGTACTACCTATTGAGGTTGAAATCCCATCACTCTGAACCAAAATGCATGGACTTGTCACCGACGATGACTACAGAGTGTCTAGGTTACAAGAACTTGAATTACTAGATGAGCACAGGCAAGCAGCGTATGATAATCTTAGAGTATATCAGAAGAGAATGTCTAGAGGCTACAACAAGAAAGTCAGACACAGGGAATTTCAGGTTGGTGATATAGTCTTGAGAGAAAATCCTAAAAATCAATCCCATCGAGAACGCAAGGGGAAGTTCAAACCCAACTAACTGGGTCCCTTTGTCATCACTACTACTTTTGGCTCTGGTGCCTATCAACTCTCCATGACTAAAGGAGAAAAGCTCTGAGAACCAATCAACGTTCTCCATCTGAAGAAATTCTATGCCTAAGGCATTCAGTGCTTGGTAAATATCTTGAAAAAATCTTAAAAATTGGAAAAAGTCTTGAAAAAATGAACATCTTGGTGAAAACCTAGCAATAGGCACCTTGATGATTCACAAAAAAATCAAAAAATATCAAAAATTCAAAAATTGAAAAAAATGAAAAATACAAAAAAAAAAAGAAAAAAAAAAGTGCCTTGGTGAAAACTTGGAAACAGGTGCCTTGGTAGCAAAAATAGAATCTCTGCCAAGATGGTGAAAACCTGGTAAACAGGCACCACTTGTTCCAAAATGCTCCATCTATCAGCACAATCTTGGTCTTTCCCAGCTTTCAGTCTTGCTTTAGTTTGTACATATCTCCCAGTTTGTTTCTGCATATCCTGGTTTCAATAAGTCGGTCTGTACACCAATCAGCTCAAGCGTCTATATCCTATCAATGTTCAAATTTGGGGGTAATCAATGTCATATCCTATGGTCTCCCATGTATCTTAGACATTTCCTATCCATTCAGAGTCCTTTGAAGCTTCCAGTTGAGTCAGTCAGTCTGTCTCGTCTCCAAAAAGGATTTTGCATCTACAACAATCAAACATCAAAACTCAACTGAAAACAATTTGTGCTTTTCATGCTTTTATCTACTTGTATGCTTGTTGATCCGCATTGAAATTTTTGCATATTGTGTCCCTGCGAGCTCTTCGATGATGTCCTTTACAGGATTTAGAGGGTGATGACTGGGGGCATAATCTTTTCTTTGTCTTCTGCTTGTATGTGAAAATCTAACAACTTTGGAAATTTTGGATTGAAATGGTGTCCGACTGTAAGAGCCTCTATCTCGAATTGGATGGCCATGTGTACCTCGACCATTGATACCAAAAAAATTCAAGGACATTTGATCTAAATATTATCTTTTTAAAGTAAATTCTTTCTCCTAATGTGAAACACGATCTTGCCTAAGGAGGTGAACGATAAAGGGTCACTATGGGTAATTCACACTAGATTTAGAATGATCTTTTGATTGTTTGATGTGTATGTTAAACGCAAGGCGTACTCAGGTCATCATGACGTTTATGTTTTGATGCTTGTACAAATTGCTATATCAAAATGGACATGATATTCAGGTCATCCTAGCATTTGTGCCTTGGTGCTTATATCTAATTCAACATTCTGAATACAAATCAATATTCATATGTCCATGGTTGTATAACCAGTGGGTGTTGTATTGATTCTTGCGCATACAAATTGATATTCATATGTCTATAGTTTTTTTAGCTAGTGGGCATTGTATTGATTTATTCGGTTACCTAAAAGCTCAATGATGATAACAAATCGACATATGATCAGTGAGTAGGTCCTAGGTCTTAGGTTGCATTTCATTTTGCATGTCTCTTTGCATTTTTCATCTTTGCATGATCTCACAATGACTAAATGAACTTCAATGCTTAAACAATTCTCCACTTGTCTCTTCAAATCTAACAAGAGCTAAATCTCACACGAAGGTTCCTCCAATGAAATAGCAAGTAGAATCTTTTTCGGGATCAAAATTGAAATCTGAGATCATTTATCTTATTCACTACTTGCATAATCAACCTTCAATCATCATAGAAATCCAGTATTCAACTTAACTGATTATTTTACATCAAACTATCAAAATTTCAACTTGGTCAACCATGGTCAACTCATGGTTTAACCAAGTCAAATTCGGTCTCCAGGACCTCCAAACGATGCAAAATGCATTCTCAGATGTGTTTAACCACTTCTCAAATCAATTAACATGCTTCTAAACTATAACACTGACTTTTCTTGTCAGATTTCAATTTTAATCCCGAAGGGGGCATGGTATTGCACATCATTCAAAGTCTGTCAATCAAATCTATCAATATCTTTCATCAGTAATCAAGACAAACAATCACATCTAGTTACTGATTCATCAAAAAAAAAAGGACCTCATCGCTCGGGGCAAATCTATCATCACTTGGGGCATATCAGATTCATCAAGATCCATATCAATCTGGTATTCTCCTAATCTTGTAAACTGTATCATTTTTTGCAACCATCGGATCATAGTGTTCTTTCCTTGGTTCTTCGGCAACTAAAGGATTCAGATGTGATACTTGCTAGTTCTACTAAGACAATCGAGTCTAGAATGGGTCACTCACTTCTTATCAATCCTAAGGTTCAGAATCAGGCATTTTGACACTTTTTCGCAATCATAGGTTCATTGCTGCTACAGTGAACATTATCTTTGGTCATTCAGGACCTATTAGCTCCATATCAAATCAATATCAATCAACTTCTGTCTCATATCAATTATCAATTTCAAACATCAGTTTCATATCTCTATCAAACACAGACTATCTTTGAACCACTGTGCTTCGCACAGTAATTCAAAGAGGGGCAAAATGTAATACCCAAAAAATGGGCTATAAGTTCATTAACCTCCTACATCAACAAATCGAATGAAATCAACATCGAAGTCCTAATCTAAGGCACATCTAAACATCATCGAATCATAATTGATTATCTTAAATTCTGCATCGGGGAATATTCTTAGTAATATTCCTAATCATCATAATTATCTTTAATTTTATAATAAATCACATTTATCCTAAAGTTTGATTAATTGAATATTTTCATATTTAATTAATTAGATTTAATATTTGCCACTTAATTATGTAATTAAATTTAATTCTATCTATTATTAATTATATTATTTAATTTTGACAATAAATCCAAATATCCTATGAATAATTGATTAAATTCTTATTTAATTAATTAAAGCAAGTTGTCATTATTTAATAATATAGTTTTTAATAAAAGTTTGATTAAATAATTAATTAACCCATAAATCAATTATTTTATTTTTAAAAGCAGTTAAGTTGGAAATAAATCACTTTATTATTAAATTAATTCATAAATAAAACATGCACAATCATAAAAGCAAACAACTATCAATTATCAATTAAAGCTAAACTCTATTTTGAGTTAAAACTTAGCTTTTGCATATTTTTGTGAGTTAATTATCTTCTATTTAAAAATAACGCAAAAATCAACCTGAGTTATTTGAGTGATTTATGGCTTTCTTTCACAACCTCCAAAGCCTTGGATTTCTATAAAAATAAGGCTCAGCTCTTCATAATTCATCTCATAATTCATCTCTCAAATTTGCATCCACAAGATCCACATATTTTGCACAATCACGCTGGAGAATTGGAGGCTGAGGAATCAACTTGTGAATTCAAAGCATTGTGAGATCAATTTCAATTGCATAGCTTTTATATCTTAGCATAGAATTTCATAGTTTTCATATCATTGTTAGAATCTTCATTGTTAGATCATTTAGCATCCATAGCATATCAGTTTATCATTCTTATTGCATAGAAAATACCAAAAAAAAATAGATTAATTGCATTCAATTTCATATCCATCTTTTGCATTCAAATCCTTCATTTAGGTGTCATCTAGGTCACTGATCTCAATTACAATCTGAGAACATTAATCTTGCACCTATTAGAAGGCAGTAAATCACTTGGTTAGATAGATTTCAATTTTTCATGATTTGATTATAGCTAACCTCTAATGTTTTACTAAGTGTTGTATCTACAGATCAGGTACAATTTTCACACACACAGTTACCCTTGGTGACATTACAACTTCTACATCTGGATGATGCAAACATGCATGGTGTAAACATCCTAGTCGGTATTCAGATACGGTCTCACATGAGTATGAGTGGGAATCACTCTCCGATTCTTCTACAATTGACATGGACATTGATGTTGTTCATGCTTATAGTTCCCAACCCGAGGTAGCTAATGAGTCTAGTGTAGGATTAGTGGATTCAAATCTACAAGTTGCTTTAGTGGACGATGCTTCGCTTGGTAGGATAAGTCCTGATTTGGGTACCTTGGAGGGATACTTGACAGATACTAACTCTACAATCACCAAAGATGATGCCATTCTCATACACAATATTGAACCATTCATTGACCTACCCCTTGCCAATCCTCACCTAATTGATTGGTCTCAACGCTATCAAGAGCCTCAGCTCTTAACTTTCCAAAATGACTATGAGATAGCATGTTACCTAAATGCTCTCGAGCTCATAGTCTCTTCCACTAGCGAACCAACTACAAGCATGACAAAACTAGATATCAAGTACCTTAGTCACAAAATGAAAAGAAAAGAAAAAAGAATAAGAGTTTTGATGGTGAAAAACACTGTGTGGCGGTGTTAGAACCAAAAAAAGTAAAAATAAAGGACATATCCAAGGGTGAAAACCTCTCCGAGGCACCTAAGGATGAGGTACTTGATCATCTCCCAAGTTACTTTCAAGATAGATCTTCAGTGCTTGTTGAGCCTACACAGCCAGTCAATTTGAATACACAAGAGGCTCCACAAATAGTACATTTGGCTTAGTCTTTATCAATACAAGAAAAATAAGCATATACCAAGCTCCTACAAACCAAGAAGATTAATTTTTCTTGGACTTACTCAGACATGCTAGGATTGGACACTAATATCATTATGCATAATTTTTCCATAGCTCCAGGTATCAAACCAATAAAACAAAAGTTGAGGAAAATGCATCCTCACATAGCTCTTCTCATCAAAGCTGAACTAGAAAAACTCCTCAGTGCAGGATTTATAAGAACCATTGATTATGCCGAATGGATTTGAAATATTGTACTAGTTTCAAAACATGACAAGTCCATTCATGTCTGCACAAATTTTAGAGATCTTAATAAAGCATGCCCAAAGGATGATTTTCCACTTTCAAACATAGACATGATAGTGGACATGACAATGGGTTATGAGATCTATTCATTAATGGATGGTTTTTTTTGGTATAATCAAATAAAGATAGCTCTGGAAGACCTGGAAAAGATTGCATTCACTTGTGAATGGGGAACCTATTGCTAGAATGTCATGCCATTTGGATTAAAGAATGCAAGAGCTACTTATCAAAGACCTATGACAACTATCTTCCATGACATGATGCATAAGAATATGGAAGATTATGTGGATGACACCTTGGCAAAATCCAAAAAAAGGAATACACACCTAGATGATTTGGAGGTCATTCTAGATCGTATGGAGAAGTTTCAACTTAGATTAAATCCAAAAAAGTTTGCATTTGGAGTCACTTATGGAAAACTCCTAGGATTTATCATTTCAGCCAAAGGAATAGAGGTGGACCCAGAGAAAGTTCAAGCAATATTGGATATGCCGCCTCCCAAAAACATCAGCCAAATGAGGAGTCTTCAAGGATGCCTTCAATCTATTAGGAGGTTCATTTCACAATTGGCCGATAGGGCTCAACCCTTCAATAAAACTTTACACAAAGGGGTTAAATGTGTTTGGAATGAAGATTGTTAGCAAAGAATGGACCAAATCAAGAAATACTTGGCCAATCCTCCAATCTTAATGCCTCCTATCCCAGGAAAACCACTCATATTGTATGTGTTAGCAATAGAATCTTCCCCGGGGGCATTATTGGCTCAACTTGATGATACTGGAAAAGAAAGGGCTATATATTACATCAGTCATACTCTTGTATCATATGAGGTCAACTACACTAGTATTGAAAAATCTTGCCTAGCGGTGGTGTTTGCTTCCCAAAATTTGTGACATTACATGCTTGTGCATACAATACACCTCATTGCAAAAATTGATCCTCTTAGATATTTGCTTGGTAAGGCTACTCTCACAGGTCGACTTGCTAAGTGGATGATGATCTTATCAGAATTTGACATAGAGTATGTTGAGCGTAAGGCTATAAAAGGACAAGCCATTGCAGACCAATTGGCTGATTTTCCAATTCGAGATAAAGCACAAATTCAAGTTGAATTTCTAGATGAGCACATAATGTACATGACTGCAAGAACATGGAGATATTCTTTGATGGCTCTTTCATGCAAAATGGTTCAAGAGCAGGAGTGTTATTTGTTTCTCCTCATGGGTACACCATCCCTAAATCCTATAAGCTATTGTTCCCATGTACAAATAACATTGATGAGTATGAGGCCTTGACAAATGGATTAAAAATGGCAATAGAATGAAGAATCATAGAGCTACATATTTTTGGGGATTCACAATTAATAGTCAACCAAGTTAATGAAGAATACCAAACAAAGGATGAAAAATTGGTACCCTATAAGAAAATGGTTGATTCATTGCGACGATATTTCACCTTTGTTACATTTCAACAAATCCCTAGAGTATAGAACAAAGCAGCTGATGCTATGGCTATAGTGGCTTCACTTCTTTAGCTAGAACAACATGAGTCCAAATTTGAATTCCTAGTGGAAGAGCTACACTATCCTATCTATGACTCCCAAGAAAGCCAAGTTGTTATTACCCTTGTTGGCCACTAGTCATCCCACTATTGTGCCATTTACTCATACCTTTGTGATGGCACTATTCCCAAAACCTTCAACCACTCTGAATGAAGAAACTTAATCTGAAATGCCTCTCACCACACCCTTATCTCTGGTGATTTGTATAGGAGGGGTTTAGATGGGACACTTCTTAGGTGTTTAGAAAAGGATGAGTCCAACCAAGCGTTAGCTGACATTCACAAGGGCATTTGTGGAGGACATTCCAATGGCCTTGCCATGACCCAAAAGTTTCTTAGGGTGGGGTACTATTGGCCTACCATGTAGACAAATGCAGTAGCTTTTGCTAAATCATGCAAAAAGTGTCAGAAACACGGTAATCCGATACATGCTCCAGGCAGGGAGTTTATTCCTTCTATTTCTCATTGGCCATTTCAGCACTGGGCCTTTGACCTTGTTGGGCAGATTCATCCCAACTCATCAGGTGGACACAAATTCATTATCATTGCTACTGATTACTTTACCAAATGGGTAGAAGCTATCCCACTTTCTATTGCCTCAGGCAAGACAGTTTCTCTATTTATTTTGAACCATATCATCTATCGGTATGGAGTGCCTTCTGAAATAATCACTGACAATGGAGGTCAGTTTAAAAATAAGGACCTTAAACATCTCTGCAAGAAGTTCAAGATAAAACAACATTGGTCCTCCATTTACTTCCCACAAGGAAATGGACAAGTAGAGGCTTCGAATAAGACCATCCTCAAGATTCTTCATAGAATAGTTCACAAGAATGGTAGAGATTGGCATCTACAGATAAATCTGGCCTTGTGGGCCTATAGAACAAGTATTCACACTCCAACAGGGGCTACTCCTTTTGCCCTCACTTATGGTGCTGAAGTAGTGTTACCTTTAGAGGTGGAGATTCCTTCACTTAGAGTCTCCCTTAAAGGTCTAGTGACAGATGAAGACTACCGTGCCATGAGACTCAAGAACTAGAACTTCTAGATGAAAAGCGTAAAGCATCATTTGATCACTTGAGAGTCTACCAAAAGCATATGTCTAAAGCATTCAACAAGAAGGTTCACCCTAGAGAATTTCAAGTGGGAGATCTTGTCTTGCGAGAAACCCTAAGAACCAACAACATAGAGAGAAAAAGGGCAAATTTGAACCTAATTGTCTTGGACCATACATCATTACTGTTGCTTTTGGGACAAGTGCTTGTTTACTATATGATCTAGAGGGAGAACAACTCCTTGATCCTATCAATGTCTTGCACCTCAAGAAGTTCTATCCATGATGCCTATTTTGTTTGGGGGTATCAATTGTACATATTTATTGATCCTGAAAAAATTCCAAAAAAAATTCATATATGATGCTGAAAAAATTCTAAAAAGCATATAAAGTCCTAAAAAAATACAAAAAAATAAAAAAATGCAAAAAATTAAAAAAAAAGAAGAAAAAGTGCCTTGGTGAAAACCTAGAAATAGGTGCCTTGGTAGAAAAAATATAAAAAAATTAAAAAATCAAAAAATCTCCAAGTAGTGAAAACCTAGAAACAGGCGCTACTTGAGGCCTTTGCACCCTTGTTTCTTAGCACTCATCCTTGACACTTAGCATTTCTCCATCTTGCCTTGACCTTGTTGCCTTGGTTTGGAATTGGTCTTTGTGTTTGTCTAGGGGGCATAACAGTCTTAACTTTGGTCTCTAGGATGTGTTGGTCTTTAGGACATCTTGCAAACAGTGTTTTTCAACACCACTCCCAACTATGTTTTTCAACACTATCCTAGCGTCAAGTGTTTCTCAACACTTATTAGATATCTTACCCACAGTCTAGTGTGATATGATATTTCTCACTGGTAGATGTGATACTCAAAGTTTGACTCTATGACCTACACACATGCACTTAAACACTCGACTCACTAAGACTTGTTTGACTTTATTTTTTTGTGTGCTATCTATGCTGATTTCTTTTATGAGTGTTCTCTCCCTAATAGTTTTCGATGATGTTGAGCTAGAAGACTAGGGGCATGAGGACATGTTTTATTTATTTTTCTGCTTGTGGGTATATTTTGTTAGTCCTAACTATCATTAGCATTTATGCTTGTTCCACTTGACACTGAGATCTACAGGGTATTATCCTTGACTATTTTTGCAAGTGCATACTTATAGCTATCTTGACTTTCTTTGTGTCTTGATGTGAGCATAATCTTGCCATATTAAACTTAGGAAATCTCACTGCACTAGTCATCTTAACCTATATGTCTTTGGTGCCTAGGTGGGATTCCCACATATCTATCTGATATAGATCATATTCAGATTCATATAGTCATACTAGTGTGTATTGTATGATATTGTGATGCTACCAATAATGCTCAATGATGAATATTAGAGTCTAAAAGCTTTGTGACCTTTCAAGTAAACCACTTTTTCATAGTATCTTTCATTTTTAGGTTCATATTAGTTTAGTTTTGCATCTTGCATACAGAGAGAGCTCTCCTTTTCATCTTTCGTGGACTTGTCGGTCAACTGCACTCACCTTTCCTTTTCTCGATCATGTCTTTCACTCCTTGTCTTTTTCATCACATCATTTTTCCTATCATCACAAGGGGTTGATCTTATCATCATATCTATATCCTAAAAAGATCATTTTTAGAAGCATGAGTCTATATCATAAACATGAGAACTAAACATACATCTATGAGAGAGATTATACATGAGCATATATATCATACATATTGAGAAATATGACGAGACAATATAAACATTGAAACATCCATCACAAGTGGGACAAATACACAAGATATATCAAACATTCAGTAAATCTCATATATAAATATCATGATACAAGTACAATGTGGGATCCAAAATCTGGATAATGTCTTAGGATATGTCTCTATACATCTATCTATCCTAGCCTAGGTCTGACTAGCACCATCATGTGGAGGTGGTGGTGTTGTTGCTGCTGTTGCTGCCCTGTCAGGTACCATATCTGATCTCTTAGCCCTCTTAGAGTAGAGTGGCACTCTCTGGCCCTAAGGAACAACCTATATATAGATTCCATGATAATATGCAGCTCATGCCGCCTCTCGTTAGATCTTTGCTGCATTGGCCTATGCCACCCTCTCCCGCTGCTCTATCTCAGCTCTCAGGTCAGTCAGCTGCTGGTCTCTCATGGCTATAGTGATCAGTAGCTACTACATATCTATCTCTAGCACATGGATCCTCACTCTGAGATCCTCTCCCCCTGTAGGTTGATCCTTCCTAGCATCCACCTATCGGTGAGATGGTCTCCCTATGTCATCCCCCTCATCTATAGAACCCTATCTCTATGACCATTTTCAGCCACCTGATCTAGATCTTTGTCCCCTCTCTCCTCTCCCTCCACCTCCTCCATCTCCATCTCCATCATCTCCTTGTACATCTAGCTGTGCATCAGGTACAGTAAATCTAGGGAATGGATGTCTCCTATGCTCTGCCTTGTACGCCGCATCCACCCCTGCATCTGCCATATCTGGGAGATAGTCCCATGGCTCCCTACGGATCGTTGATGTATCCTATACTTCCTACTAGTAGTCCATCATTGGAAGCCATCCCTGCCCCTCCTTGTCTCTAACTTGAGCATAGGTGGTGGTCTCAGTAGGCACCCTTTGTTGTCACCCAAACTGTCTCCAGACTTGAGTGATCACAAAGTGCTCTACTATATCAAAGTGTTGACCTACTAGTGGCCGACTGCATAGCATGTAACCTAACTCACGCACCCGCTCACCCCACTACTCACATGCCCTATATGGTCTCCATTGAAATGAAGTGAGCTCATCCAGTAACCTGTGGTAGTAAGTCACATCCTCGCTATGTGGATGTGATATGAAACCTATATATCTATATATATAGGGGTATCTCCACTCCCTTGGCTGCACATGTGGGCACACAATGGTGATGTGCTCCCATGCCCATACTTGTGCTAGAACATCACTACACACCCATGTCCTACTCTCCCGATATACAATCTCATGGAGCTCATGGTACATATCCGCTAGGATGGTTGGGCCCCATGCCATCCACTGTGGGTGTGCTATCAGATCAGCAACCAACCTACCCCAGCCTAGTGGGAATCCTCTCTGACTCCTATCTATGATGAGAGCCTGTGCCACTATGGAACATACTATACATGGGACTAGGAACTCCCTGTCGTACTCCTCCATCAACCTATCACAGCTTAGATGCCTGTCAATGAAGGTGACATTCTGGAACATGTCCTGCATGATCTATCGTCCCTCAATCAGATCCTAATCGTAGTATACCTATGCCAACAAATAATCATGTCAGTTTCTATCATATGGAAAGTTTACATTTATGAACATCTATAAACATGATTCTACTCATAGGATCTCCATGGCTAGGAGCTCGAAGGATCTGATAGACATCCTCCAAGCTAATAGTAGCCTCTCCAGTCGGCAAGTGAAATGTGTTATGCTCAATGAGCTACCTCTCCACCAATGTTGTCAAGAACCCATAATCCACCCGAATGTGGGGCATCTACAGCAAGTACCCAAAACCCATCTCTCCCAAGTTTGCCCACCTTGAATCATCAAGATCTCGGATGCATCGTAACCTGGTCACTCTTAGTGCTCTAATGAGGAGCACAGGAAAGTGCTCCTACAAGCCATAAAGCCAAAACCAAATGTCGAAACATATCATGATGGATGTATAAAATCAATACAAAACATCTTAAAAGAAAACATTGTCTAGACCCATGTCATAAATGCTCAAAAAAATTAAAACATGTCATTTTTCTACACTGTGCGACACTATTTTTTGATAAAATATCATGCGATATTTTCTTCAGTACCAGTGCGATAGTATCTTTGCATGTGATATTTTGCATAGTATTGCATGATGTTTCATCCAATATCATGCAATACTAGATCAAACACCCGTGCGATACTATTTTGACCCATGAAATATCACACGACAAAACTTCTCAAAGGGTGTGATACTTAAAACCTATTGTATGACATTTCGCACGGATAAAAATTGAAATTTTTTTAAAACATTAAAAACATGTTTTAAATTGAAATAAATGCTCATAAATGACCTAAAGGGCAAGTTTTTCTGAAAACATACCAGGGCGCCATACTGCGGAGGTCGGTTATGCAACGGGGCACACTCAAATCGATGCCTGTGTACCAGAATCATTGCTTGTTGGGCTATTTTTTCTCTCGGAGCTCTCAAAATTCTCACATAGTAATAAGACAAATGATTTTGAAAATGACCTTTTTACCCCCTTTTATAGCATTTTGACTTTTTGACCAATTTTCAAAACACCTCAGAATTGCGCAAAAATTGTACCCCTACCTAATTTTGACATCCTGGATCCATTTTCAATATCAAAATTGAAATCTGAGTTTAGCTTGATAGTTAAAATCACATTTCAAAACTTTCCCCCTCTTCTATGTAGTTGGCTGACCATTTGAGGCCTGATCCTTCGATCTTTGTTGGGGCATCTTCCTTTCTTCATCCCCATCTCTTTCAACCTTCTAGTCTTTCATTCATTTTCATTCGCTTCATCTCTCTAAGGTTTGACTTCATTCTTGTCCTATATCTTTCTCAGTCAAACTAGGGCATGTCTTTCCTACTTGATGGTTATCCTATCGCCTTTTACCTTCGATTATGATTTCTAGTGACTTGATCAAGTTTATCAATTTATTGTTTCTCCTCTACCTGATTTTGATTTTGATTCCAAGGGGCAGTACCTATCAGCTTCAATCCTTGATTCAGCTTTATCAGCCTTGCTTGAGATTCTTATCTCTTATTTGAGACTTGATTATCACCTAGCTATACAGGTGTTGGTTTTGTCTTTCATCTTATCTTTGTTAGCTTATGCTTATCTTTGTCCTGATGTGTTCCCATCCATCGAACACATGTCTAGATTGTTTTATGATCCCAAATCGATCTCACATTTCAATTCCATTTTTTGACTGCATGTGATCCCAAAATGATCTCACATTAGTCAAAGAGGGGCAAATGTATGTACCCTAAAATGGTCGCTTAGACTTTGGGCCCCCTTTTAGCAATTTATCAAATTCTTGAATTAGTATTTTCAAAATTTAGCATCTTCAACTCAATATCAATTTCCTTGATCAAATCTTGGTTTTATCATTTATTCGATTATTTTCCATGGGCTAACCATTTTATCCTAAAGTCTTTATTTAATTAAAAAGAATTTCCTCCCCTTTTATTAAATAAAAAGCCCCCACTTTTCTCTTATCCTAAGTTGCACAAATAAAGCATTATTCCTATTTTATAAAAAGGAGAAAAAGCCTTTTTGTCTCATATGGACAAAAGTCAACTCTTATTTTCTCATTGGAGGATATTTGTGCACATGGATTGCTCCTCTTTCAAGCTCCACCCTTGATTAAATCTTTTGCCTCTTAATCTCCATGGTCCATTCCTTTTCAATTATTTTAAAAGGAGAGCTCTTTTCTCATTTTTAGATCCCAACTTTTTATGCTAATCTTATGCTGCAGGATTTCTTGGAGACTTTGGGGCTTTTGGAGATCATTCTTGCATTCTAGTTTCATTCTTGCATCATAGCTTCATGTTTATGTTTTCTAGCTTAGTTTCCTTTATGCTCTATATTAGCTCACATAGCTTAATTAGCAAGGGTTTGTAACACTTTCATTTTCATAGCTTAGCTTGCATCTTCATTCTTAGCATAGTTGCATTGCATTTCCATTCTTGATTCTTGAGGATATTGGCATTCTTTCCCTTGTCTCATTGAATATCTCATTGTGTGGTTTACTAGCAAGGTTGCATGCTTCAATAGCTCTAGCTGAGAGCACCATCAACATCCTTGTGATTCCATGTCTAGGGAGCTCTAGGTCACTTTCTCAAAGTTTCCCATTCATGGATTCTCTTGGAAGTAATGACTTAGAGAAGTGCACTATTTAGTGTGTATAATATATACATATACATATACATATACATATACATATATATGTATATATTGTACACACTAAAATGGTGCACTTATATGAACCATTACAAGCAAGGTTGCTCAAGAATGAGGTCTCACAAAGCAGCTCATAGCTCTTTATGCATGGAGTTGTAAGGGACTATAAAGTATTTGCTCTCAGCTAGAGCTACAAGTTTGTGACCTTGCTAGTCAACCACACAATGAGAGATTCAAGTGAAGACAAGGGCAAGAGTGCCAATATCCTCAAGAATCACTATGAAAATGCAATGCAATGCAACTAAAATGAGGATGCAAATATGCAAAGTATTCTATGAAAAGGAAATAACAAGTGTTACAAATCTTTCTTATTTGGACTATGTGAGCTTATTCTATTGCATAAAAAGAAATCTACACTAAGAATGCCATTATCATGCAAATATGAAAGTAAATATGCAACTATAATGAAATGCAACAAGTCTTCAATATCCTCAAAAGCTCCAAATGCACCTAAAACCTGCAGCATAACATTAACATAAAAATATGGTATATGCAAATGGAGGAGAGAGCTCTCCTTTTATAAGAAATGCAAAGAAATGGACCATTGAGATTAAGAGGCAAAAAGTCTTAATCGGCGGTGGAGCTTGAAAGAGGAGAAATCCATGTACACAAGTATCTTCCAATGAGAGTGAAGTGTTGACTTTTGAGCCTCATGTGAGACAAAAAGTGCTTTTTTTCTTTTTGTAAAATAGGAATAATGCTTTATTTGTGTAACTTAGGATAAGAGGGAAAGGTGGGCTTTTTATTTAATCAAAAGGGGAGGAAATATTCCTTTTAAATAAATAAAAACTTAGGATAAATGGTTAGCCCATAGGATAAAAATCTAATATATGATCGAAATTAAGATTTGATCAAGAGATTGATATTGTTGAAAATATTGATTATTGATAAAATTGATTCAGGATTGATAAATTGAATAAATGGGGCCCAAAGTCTAGGCGACCATTTTAGGGTGCATACATTTGCCCCTCTTTGACTAATATGTGATCGATTTGGGAACACATGTAGTCAAAAAATGAAGTTAAAATGTGAGATCGATTTGGGATCACAAAACAACTCAGTTATGAGGTCGATTCGGGATCACATCCGGACAAAGCATAAACAAAGGCCTTTGAATATGAGGTCGATTTGGGATCACATTCACAGTAAGAGATAAGAATCTCAAATTTGAGTGACATCTCACAAAAGATGTCTGAATCAAGAGAATCAAGCAATTGGGGATGAGAATCCCATAGGTACTACCCCCTCAAAATGGAAATCAAAATCAGGTAGAGGAGAACAGAGAATTGATAAGGATTTGATCAAATCAGAAGGAAATCACAATCGAATGTAGGGGTCAAATAGGTTAACCATTAGGCAATAAAACATGCCCCAACATGATGGAAAAGATGTAGTCAAACGTGAGAAATGAGGGAGTGGAATGAATATGAATGAAAGACTAGAAGTTTGGAAGACATGGAAATGAAAAAATGACGATGCCGCAACAAAGATCGAAGGATTAGGCCTCAAAAGATCAGTCAACTGCGCAGAAGGGGGGAAGATTTTGAAATGTGATTTTGACTATCAAGATGACCTCAGATTTCGATTT
This sequence comes from Chamaecyparis obtusa, assembly GCA_027943335.1. NCBI lineage: Eukaryota > Viridiplantae > Streptophyta > Pinopsida > Cupressales > Cupressaceae > Chamaecyparis > Chamaecyparis obtusa. The sequence goes on from BSBK01004487.1 coordinate 33,050, forward strand.
CAAGTCTGAAAATGGATCTAGGACATCGAAATTAGCTAGGGGTGCAATTTTTGCGCAATTCTGAGGTGTTTTAAAAATGAGGTCAAAAAGTCAAAAGGCTATAAAAGGGGTCAAAATGTCATTTTCAAAAATCATTTGTCTTTTAGCGATTTGAGAATTTCAGAGCTTTAGAGAGAGAAAATGGCCCAGCAAGCAGGAGTTCCCATCCACAGGCATCGATTCGAGTGCGCCCGGTTGCACAACCAGCCACCATACTATCTTGCCCCGGTATGTTTTTGAAAAACTCGAGCTTTTTAGTCATTTTTTGCATTTAATAGCTTATTTTAGCACGTTTTTCAAATTTTTAAATTTCAAAAATTTTTGCTAGGTGAAATATCGCGTGATACTTTAGAAGTATCGCGCGCTTTGGGGAGAAGTATTGTGCGATACTTCGCGGGTCCCCAAAGTATCGCACGACCTAAAGCACCAGTATCGCATGATAGTGGGTGAAAGATCGCACGATACTGGGTGAAATATCGCACGGTATAAGGTTTATCGCCCCGCTATAGGGAGAAGTATCACGCGATACTTCTCCAAAAAAAAAATATTACCCAGTATAAAATTTTGATTTTTAATACATTTTTGAGCAAAAATGACATAGGTCTAGACAATGTTATGTTTTTGGGATGTTTTATACTGAGTTTTTTAGACATCCATCATGATATGTGCTAACAACTGGCTTGGTTTTGGCTTGCAGGAGGTCTTTCCAGCGCTCATCATCAGAGTGCCAAAGGTGACAGGATTGCGGTGTGTCCGGGATCTAGACGATCCGGGCAATGCCGACATCAGAGCGATGGGATTTTGGTATCTGCTGAGATACCCATATATCCGAGTGGACCATGGGTTATTGACTGCTCTTGCCAAGAGATGGCATAGTGAGCACAACACCTTCCATATGCCTACTGGAGAGGCGTCGATCACTCTGGAGGACGTCTACAGGATCTTACGAGTGCCATGTCATGGCGAGCTAGTGAGTATAATCATATTTTAAGATCTAATCATAAATATAATGTTTCCATATGATGAAAACTGACATGATTCATTTGTTGGCACAGGTGTACTATGATCAGGATGCCACCGAGGGGCACCGACTGGTTCAGGAGATGTTCCACGATGTCACTATTTTGGATAGGCATATCAGCTAGGAGAGGCTGATAGATGATTTCGGCAGAGACTACCCAGTGCCATGCATAGTGGCATCTATCATTTCTCAGATCCTGATGACTGAATGCAGTCAGAAGGGTTTCCCGCTCGGATGGGTTCAGCTTTTGGTGGACTTGGTCGGCAGGCCACGACGGATGGCATGGGGTCCTACCATATTGGCAGAGATGTACCATGAGCTGCACGAGATCGTCTATAGAGAGGGTCAGACATGGGCATGCGGTGCCATCCTGGCATAGGTATGGGCGTGGGAGCACATCGCTGTGGTGCACCCCAGTGTTCAGCCGAGGGAGAGGAGGTACCCCTATATCTACAGGTACCTCAGGTTCATATCACATGCCCATTCTGGGGATGGGACCTACTATCGGTAGATTTTGGATGAGATAGCCTCATTCACATGGAGGCCCTACAGGGAGGTTGAGGTTTGGGGAGATGCAGCCGATGAGCTGAGTTATATGCTGTGCAGTCGGCCACTGGTAGGTCGGTATGCAGAGATCATAGAGAGATTCTGCATCACTCAGGTATGGCGGCAGTTCAGGAGGCAGTAGCGAGTCTCGACAGAGACTACCACATATGCCAGAGCTAGAGATGAGGAGGGTCATGGGTGGCTACCCATGTTGGATTATCAGCAGGCTATCGCGGAGACAGCAGGTATCAAGAGTGAGCCCTGGGAGTATTTCCCAGATATGGCAGATGCAGGGGCTGATGGAGCCTATAGAGTAGAGTAGTGGAGGGTGCCATTCCCTTAGTTTACAGTACCCGATGCACAGGTACCAGTGCCGGGAGAAGTTGGAGGAGGTGACGGGGGAGATGGAGGAGACGGAGGGGACGAGAGAGAGGGAGGGGGAGAGGGAGGGGATGGAGGAGATGGCAGGAGGGGGAGAGGGAGGAGGATAGAGAGAGGAGAGGGGTCGAGATCAGGTGGCCGAAAATGGTCACAAGGACAGTGATCAGCGACACTCGAGGAGGAGGCGAGACCAGCTCGCCGGCAGGCGGAGGCACAGCAGGATCAGCCTGCAGGGGGAGAGGATTTGAGAGCCCAGATACAGGCTCAGGAGGTAGAGATATAGCAGCTCCGGACTACTATAGCCATGAGAGATCAGCAGCTACTGGATCTGAGGGCAGAGTGGGATCAACAGATATCTGATCTTAGGGCAGAGATAGCACACCGTGAGGTGATGGCACAGGCCGAGGCACTGGAGCTCTGATGAGAGTCAGCGAGAGTAGCCTATTATCATGGGTTATATCTGCAGGCCGTCCCAGAGGGTGAGAGATAACCATCATACCCTCAGCGTGTAGGGGTATCAGATGTGGTACTTGATAGGAGAGCTATGCCTCCTCCACCACCACGAGCTCCTCACGAGGGTGGTAGCGAGTCTTAGGTTTTAGATGTTTTGGACATATTTTGAGACTTTTGATCCAGATTTTGGGATCTCATATTGTATTGTATATCATGACATTGTTATAGATTTATGAGATTACTGGATGTTCAATGTATCATGTGTATTTGTCTCACTTGTGATGGATGTATCAGTTTATATATATTGTCTTGTCATTTTTCTCAAAATGCTTATGTATGTGCTTATGTATGTTCTCTCTCATAGATGTATGTTTAATTCTCATGTGTATGATATAGACTCATGTTTCTTGAAAATGATTGTTGTGGTATAGATATGATGATATGATTAACCCCTTGTGATGAATAGAAATAGGTTCGAGATGAAAAGAACAAGGAGTGAAAGACATGATCGAGAAGAAGAAAAGGTGAGCGTAGTCGACTGACAGGTCCACGTAGGATGAAAAGGAGAGCTCTCTCCATATGCAAGATGAACCTAAAAATGCAAGCTACTATGAAAGTGGTTGACTTGCAAGGTCACAATGCTTATAGACATCTAATTATCATCATCGAGCGTTATTGGTAGCATCGTAAGATCATACAATGCACACTAGCATAACTATTTGGATATGAATATGATCTTTATCAGATAGAAATGTGGGAATCCCACCTAGGCATCAAAGACATATAGGTCAAGATGACTAATGCAGTGAGATCACCTAAGTTTGATATGGCGAGATTATGCTTGTATCAAGACACATGAAAGTCAGGATAATAAGAAGCATGCACTCGCAAAATAGTCAAGGATAATACCTTGTCAATCCATAGTGTCAAGTAAGACCAGCATAAATGCTCATGACAGTTAGGATCAACAAAATATACCCACAAGCAGATAAAGAAAGAAAACATGTTCTCATTCCCTCAGTCTTCTAGCTATGCATCATCGAAAACTTCTCAGGGAGAGACCACTCATCAAATAAATCCTCATAGACAGCACACAAAGAAAAGTAAAGTCAACATATCTCAAGGGAGTTGATTGTTTAAGTGCGTGTGTGTTGGTCATAGAGTCAAATTCTGAGTATCATATCAGCTTAGTGAGAAATATCACATCATACGAGATTGTTGGATAAGACACCTGATAAGTGTTAAGAAACACTCGACGCAAGGGTAGTGTTTGAAAAACATTGTTTGGGGTGGTGTTGAAAAACACCTGTTGTGAAATGCCCCAAGAGACGAACGCACCTAAAAGACCAATGCTAACAGTTATGCCCCCTAGACAAAGACAAAGACCAATTCCAGACTAAGCCAAATAAGGTCAAGGTATGATGGGAAGTGGCTAAGTGTCGAGGATGCATGCTAACAAATAGGAGTGCAAAGGCCTCAAGTAGCACCTGTTTCCAGGTTTTCACCAATTGGAATCTTTTTTTATTTTTTTATTTTTTCAATTTTTTGCTACCAAGGGACCTGTTTCCAAGTTTTCACCAAGGCACTTTTTTCTATTTTTTTTGAATTTTTGATTTTTTTGTATTTTTTCATGACTTTTTATACTTTTTAAGATTTTTTCAGCATCATATATCAATTTTTTTGATATTTTTTTAGGATCATAAGATATGTACAAATGATGCCCTCAGACAGAACGGGCATCAAGGATAGAACTTCTTGAGGTGCACAATATTGATGGGATCAGGGAGCTATTCTCCATCAGGATCTGACAGTAAATACGCACCAGTACCAAAAGCAGCTATGATGACATATGGTCCAAGCTAGTTAGGTTCAAACTTGCCCTTTTGCTCTCTGTGTTGTTGGTTCTTAGGGTTCTCTCGCAAAACAAGATCACCTATTTAAAATTCTCTAGGGTGAACTTTCTTGTTGAATGCCTTGGACATACGCTTCTGATACACTCGCATATGATCAAAAGAAGCCTTACACTTCTCATCTAGAAGTTCTAGTTCCTGTAACCTCATGGCGCGGTAATCCTCATCTGTAATCAAACCTTTGAGTGAGACTCTAAGTGATGGTATCTTGACTTCTAAAGGCAATACTGCTTCAGCACCATAGGTGAGAGAGAAAGGAGTGGCTCCTGTAGGTGTGCAAATGCTTGTTCTGTAAGCCCATAGTGCTGGATTGATTTGTAAGTGCCAATCCCTACCATTCTTGTCTACTGTTCTATGAAGAATCTTAAGAATGGTTTTGTTAGAGGCTTCTGCCTATCCATTTCCCTGTGGAAAATAGATGGAGGACCAATGTTGCTTGATTTTAAACTTTTTGCATAGGTACTTTAGGTCCTTATTCTTAAATTGACCTCCATTGTCAGTAATGATCTCAGAAGGCACTCCAAATCGGCAAATGATATGATTCAAGATGAACAAAGAAATGGTCCTTCCTGAAGCAATAGAAGTGGCACAGCTTCCACCCATTTTGTGAAGTAGTCAGTGGTAGTAATAATGAACTTGTGTCCACCTGATGAGTTGGGATGAATCTGCCCAACCAGATCAAAGGCCCAGCGCTGAAATGGCCAATGAGAAACAGAAGGGATCAGCTCCCTACCTGAAGCATGAATCAGGTTGCCATGTTTCTGACATTTTTCACATGACTTAGCAAAGGTGACTGCGTCTATCTGCATTGTGGGCCAATAATATCCCGCCCTAAGCAACCTTCGGGCCATGGCAAGACCATTAGAATGTCCACCACAAATGCCCTCGTGGATGTCAGCTAACGCTTGGTTGGATTCCTCCTTTTCCAAGCACCTAAGGAGCGTCCCATCTAAACCCCTCCTATATAAATCACCAGAGATGAGGGTGTGGTGAGAGGTGTTACAGATGAGGTTTCGGGATTCAGAACAGTTGAATGTGTTGGGGATGATGCCATCATGAAGATATGAATAGATAGCACCATATCGAGAAGACTCATGTGTGACAATGGCACAAATGATGTGGCTTTCAGACGAGTCAAAGATGGGATGGTGTAGCTCTTCCACCAGGAATTCAAATCTGGATTCATGTGTCTCCAACTGAAGAAGTGAAGCTAATGTGGCCATGGTGTCGGCAGCTTTGTTCTCTATCCTAGGGATCTGTTGAAACGTCACAAAGGTGAAATAGCGTCTCAAAGAATCAACCATCTTTTTATAGGGTATCAATTTGTCATCCTTGGTTTGATACTCTTCATTGACTTGGTTGATGATTAACGGGGAATCCCCAAAGACATGTAACTTTGTGATGTTCCATTCTATAGCCATTCTCAAGCCATTAGTTAAAGCTTCATATTCTACAATATTATTGGTACATGGGAATAATAGTTTGTAAGACTTTGGAATATTGTACCCATGTGGAGAAACAAATAACACTCCAGCACCTGATCCATTTTGCATGTGGGAACCATCAAAGAACATTGTCCAAGTGCGAGTAGTTGTATACAAGATGTGTTCATCTGGGAATTCCACTTGGACTGGCATACTGTCTTGGATTGGAAAATTAGCTAATTGGTCGGCAATAGCTTGCCTTTTTATTGCCTTCCTTTCAACATACTCTATGTCAAATTCAGTTAGGACCATCATCCATTTAGCGAGTCTACCCGTCAGGGCAGCCTTACTAAGCAAGTATTTAAGGGGATCAATTTTGGCAACCAAATGTATGGTATGAGCAAGCATATAGTGGTGCAACTTTTGAGAAGCAAACACCACTGCCAGAAGAGACTTCTCAATATTATTGTAATTGATCTCATAGGAGACTAGAGTACGACTGATATAGTATATGGCCCGTTCTTTCCCAGTATCATCTGATTGAGCCAATAATGCCCCCAGGGAAGTGTCTGTAGCTGAAATATATAAGATCAATGGTTTCCCTGGAATAGGAGGCATTAGGATCAAAGGATTAGCCAAGTATTGTTTGATCTGATCTAGGCTCTTTTGACAATCCTCGTTCCAAACACAAGAAGCACCCTTATGCAATGTCTTGTTGAAGGGTTGCGCTGTATCTGCAAGCTGAGAAATAAACCTCCTAATTGATTGAAGACATCCCTGAAGACTTCTCATTTGGCTGATATTCTGAGGAGGTGGCATATCTAGGATTGCTTGGACCTTTTCGGGGTCAACCTTGATACCTTTTGCTGATATTATGAATCCTAAAAGTTTGTCTGAGGTGACGCCAAATGTGCACTTCTTTGGATTCAATCTGAGTTGAAATTGTTCCATACGATCTAGAATTACTTCTAGATCATTGAGGTGTGTGTCCCTTTTTCTTGATTTTGCCAGGGTATCATCCACATAATCTAACATATTTTTGTGCATCATATCATGAAAGATAGTCATCATAGCTCTTTGATAGGTTGCTCCTGCATTCTTTAATCCGAATGGCATGACGTTCCAGCAATAAGTTCCCCATGCACATGTGAATTCTGTTTTCTCTTGGTCTTCAGGAGCTATTTTGATTTGATTATACCCTGAGAAACCATCCATTAGAGTGTATATGTCATAGCCCGCCATCATGTCCACTATCATGTCAATGTTTGGAAGTAGAAAATCGTCCTTTGGGCATGCTTTGTTTAAATCTCTAAAATCTGTGCAGACACGAATGGACCCATCATGTTTGGAGATAGGTACTATGTTTGAGATCCATTCTGCATAATCGATGGCTCTAATAAATTTAGCTCTCAAAAGTTTTTCTAATTCCCCTTTGACAAGTAGAGCTACATGTGGATGCATTTTTCTTAATTTTTATTTTACTGGCTTGACTCTTGGAGCTATGGATAAGTGATGCATGATGAGATTCATGTCAAGCCCTGGCATGTCTGAGTAGGTCCATGCAAAATTAATTTTCTTTTTCTATAAAAACTATACATATGCCTTGGTCTCTTCCTTTGATAAAGACTGAGCAAGATGGACTATCTGAGGATTTTCTTCTGTGTTTAAATTGATTGGCTTTGTTGGTTCAATCAATATTGATGATCTATCCTGGAAATAACTCGGCAATTTATTAAGTACCCCATCCTTAGGTGCCTCAAAGAGGTTTTCACCCTTGGATGCGTCATTTTTTTAAACTATTTTTGGTTCTGACACCTCCACAAAGTGGTTTTCGCCATCAGACCTATTTTTCTTTTATTTTTTTATTTTGAGACTGAGGTACTTAATATCAAGCTCTGTCATGCTGGTTGTTGGTTCACTGGTGGAAGAAGCCACGGGTTCAAGAGCATTCAGATAGCAGGCAATTTCATAATCATTGTGGAAGGTGAGGAATGTGGGCTCTTGATGGTGCTGAGACCAGTCAATTAGGTCAAAGTGAACAAGGGGTAGGTCGATGACTGGTTCAATGTTGTTTATGCGAAAGGTGTCATCTCTGGTGACCATATAATCAGAGTTCATCAAGTCTTCTCCTAAGATACCCGAATTAGGACTCATCCTATCAAACGAAGCATCGTCCACTAAGGCGATTTGAGGAGTGCAATTCTCTAGTCCTACACTAGGATCGTTAGTCACATCGGGTTGGGTACTATAGGCATGGATAGTATCCACGTCCAGATCAATTATTGCATCTGAAAGTGAGTCCCATTCATATTCATGGGAGTCTATCTCTGAGTCATCATTTAGGCCTCGTGATGTAGAAGCCTCAAGGTTAGGAAGGGTTTCCCCCTCTCTAGTGCTAGTATTGGTACTATCTGTCGCAGCTAGGACAGTAACACTTTCTTTTGTCGATCTAGCAGTCACACAGTCACTATCCATCACAGCTTGGATAGTAGGACTATCAAGTATCAAATCTGTGGAATCTCTCCAAAGGAGATTCGTTGAGGGCACCCAATCATCAGACACATCTTGTTGATTGGAAAGATCAGGCGTATAATCTGCGTCACTGTCATTGTCCATCGCAGCTGGGACAGGGACACCTTTCTTCTTCTTATTCTCAAAACTTAAGCCAACCGTGGACTTATTCTTTCGTCCAAAAAGAGCATGATCAAGAGGCTCAGCTTTAGCGTCCAGCCTATGACTAAGGGGACCATATCCCGGATATCCCATATTTTTAACCAGTGTATACCCTTTCCCATAAGTTTCAGGTGAAGGAGCAAAATTCTCATTATGTTTGTATTTCTCCTCATGATAGATCTAGTCCCTTACAGCAACTTCCTCTTTCTCTTCTTGAATGGGGACCGAAGACTCAACAAATTTCTCAAATAATTTCATTGCTGATGACGAAGGCTTCACATTTGGGGATGGTCTCCCATAAGACCTAGGAGAGATTGGCATGTTTGTAAAAGAATTCATTTTATAATCTCCCATCCCAAGATCGATGGTCTTGAACTTCTGCTTGTATTGTTCAAGTGAACTACTAGGACTATCAGCTTCCCTATTCAAAGGTACATGTGATCCCGCAGAAATGTTATTAACTGATAGAGCACTATCTCCAGGGTTGCAAATTTCTACACCGTTATGGGGAAACTTAACACACTGGTGATATGTTGATGGGACTGCTTGCATTTCATGAATCCATGGCCTACCTAGAAAAATGTTGTAGGCTAGAGGTCCAACATCAACAATTTGAAATAATATATCTTTTTCTACGGGACCAATGCGAATAGGCAAAACAGCCAATCCCTTAGAACTTCTTTCTGCTCCATCATATGCTTTGATTGTGATCCTTTTCCTTGTGTCAATGACGTTCTCAGAATATCCTAGAGCCAGCAACAAACTCAGGGTACAAATATTGAGCCCCGCACCCCCATCTATCAGTACATGCCTAACATGGGTTTTATGAATCATGACTTCGATGTGTAAGGCCAAGTTATGTGGGTGACTGATGGATTTTACATCTTCTTCGGAGAAGGTGAGGTAATGAGGGCTAGCCAAATGGTTGACCATGTTTTGGAATTGATCAATATCTAAGTTGTTAGGGACGTTGGCTGCTCGCAAAGCATCTTCAAGGACGTGCTTGTGCTTAGGAGACAATTCTAAAAGCTCAAAGATGGATATCTGCGTGGGTGTACGTTGTAGCTGGTCAATAAGATTATAATTGGAATCAGGACCAATGGAAGATTTGGGAGGAGCACCTTTGGACATGGGCTGCTTAGACTTGCTAGTGCTAGGACCTCTAATGATAATGGGCACTTGGGCCTATCCCCTAGTGACAGCATTGAGGGACTGGGGCATTCTTTGTGAGTGAGGACCTCTTATCACTACAGCGGGTCTTTCATCAGTCATAGGAGTTGAGTCCACATTATGTCCATAGGGATCTTTCCCTCTCATCATGTTGACACTATCATCCACAATTTGAAGCATGTTAATAACGTTCTCCGCATTTTTGTAGGTGTAGTTGATAGCCACCTTGCCATTCTTATTGTTAGAATTCTCTCCTTTCTCATATTTAGGCAAGGGCTCTTTAAAGGCTTTATGATTTGCATTAGTAGTTAACCCATCCACTTGTAATTGTCCTTTCTCAATAAGGTCTTGGACAAGATGCTTGAGTTTAAAATAATTTTCTATGTCGTGTCCAATCCCATTATGGAAAACGCAAAAAGCCTTAGCATCCCACCAATGAGGTAAAGGATCCGGTATGCGATGTTTTGTAGGATCCTGTGGGTGTGCCAAATTATGAGAAACTAATGTCTTAAAAACATCTGCATAAGATTCTCCCAATTTGGTAAATTGTCTTTTCTCTGTTTTAGATCTCTTTTGATACTTAGGTTTGTCTTGTTGTGTTGAAGACGTTTGCAGCTTCATAGCTTGAACTGCATGAGAGAGGTTAAGAACTCCTTCATTTTTGACCTGAGATGAGTCAAAAACTCCATCGTTGACCACTTGCTTGTTTTTGTTCCAATAGGAGTTCTTTTTGTCCTTGTTACCATTAGTATTATTATTTTGGCTATTGTTGTTATTTGTTGGTTTAGCCAAAATTCCTTGTTCTTTTAGGACATCCTCAATGTGACATGCCACCTTTACCATAGTATCAAAGGAATTAAATGAGATTTTCTTGACTTCATATCTGAGTTCTGGTATTAGATTCCTCACAATGATATCAATTCTCTCCTCTTCAGGGATTTTCCTTGGGTATTTCGAACACAATCGCCTCCATCGTTGTAAAAATGTGATAAAAGATTCCCCTTGATTTTGCTTAAGTTTACACAAATCAAGCATTGTGACCGACCTCGATAAGTTGTAAGCAAAATGCTAAACAAATCTTTGGACAAGTTCTTTAAATGTCTTTACTGGAGGGGAAAGGTTGGTGAACCATTCCATGGCTTGACCTTTTAAACTCCTTGGGAATAATCTCATCAAGTAGGAGTCTTCATGGTGAAAGGAAAAGCTCATTATGTAGAACTGTCAAACATGGTTGTGAGGGTCACCAGTGCCATCATATTTGTCATATGTTGGGAACTCAACTTTCTTAGGGAATTCTACCATCACCACACTTTTGTCAATGGGGTTAGGACATATGGAGTCCAAATGAAACATGCTCTTGGGAGCCTTCATCCTGTCTATATCCTTTTGCATTGTAAGATCACCTCATCAGTTGAAGGGCTTTGTTTCTTGATCTTTTGGTGAACATCAAAATTATATAGAACTTTAGCACCTTTGTTGATAAGACTTTCCAAGAATTGGTCTTTGTTTTGTTCCACATATTGCTCTACATATGCTTGAAAGGATGGTTCTTGTTGCATAGTCATGAAGTCCATATGATCAAATTTAGCATAACTTCCTCCATGTTGTGAGCCATGATGTGCTCGTTGGGAGGGTTGCTTTGAATGTCTATGAGATGACTGTCTTCTATGATGGTCATATCTTGAAGCCCTTCTTCCTCAAGGACTTGGGGACCATGAGGGTGTCCTTGATCTTCTTCTAGGGCTAGGGGAAGGGGTAGATGGGGGTGAGTTGGTCCCACTATTGGCTCCCCTCCCGTTAAATCAGCTTTGGAGTTGTTGTGCATAGAGTCTATCTTCTTCTTCTTGGGTGACTCTTTTCTGTATATCCAACAATGCACGTTCCTCTTCCTCTAGTTGTCTAAATTTTTCCTTTTTAGTAGCCTGTCCATCCAAGTAGGCTTGTTTCTCTCTCAATGCTTCTCAATCTGGTATTTGCATATCGAGAGGTGTCTTTAAGTGGGGAGGATTGTCTTGAAGGTCTTATTGCATTGGCTGCGTTTATGTGGTGATCACTAGATTCGTTGTTCTGGTCTTCATGTTGTGACCTTGAATCTAAGTGAGCTTGCTTATGATGTCTCTCGGTTCTTTGGTGAGCATCAAAATACCTCGCATTGTTGGGAGGTGAGCCGAGTGGACTAGCATGAGAAGAACCACCATACTCTCTTCTATGTCGTTGGAAGATATCCTCAAGAGTTTGATTCATGGATTCTCTTTGTTGTCGGGTAAAAGTGTAACTCATGTCCATGCTTGATGAGAGTGGTATGAAAGAGGTGCTCACTTCACTAGGATTAGCTCCCGGATTAAAACAAACCTCAGATTCACTCTTAGGAGATTGATCAAAAAGGGGACCTTTTCCCTTAGGTTGTCGACGAGTCTTGATAGGTGGTAACTGGCTAAAGGCAACAGGGGGTCGCTTCCCTTGATTGACTTGGTACCTTGTCGTAACTGACATGAAAGAAAGATACTCTCAATGAAAAGGTGACCTCTCAAAGTGTCAACCGCAAACTAGGATAATCAAAGTCCTCTATTGTCCAAAAAGGAAATGAAAAGAAAAAAAGGGCTTTACCAACACTGTCAAAGAGGTGCTTCAAATCAAAGGGTGACTACCCTTGCACTTTTGAATCAGGAGGTTGGACTAGGCCAAAAGATAATTGAAATTGAGATTTAAATGAAAGTGATTTGGACAATAAGAGTACTAAAATTTTTCCAAAATGTAGCTAACAATTTTAAAGATGAACCTTGGCACCAAGAATGGCCTTCTAACTTGACAATTATTTCAAAGTGATTTCATAAATCAAATGATGCTATTTCGGAGGACTAAAAACTAGAAATTTGGAGTCAAGACAGGTCTCAAACATCAGGGTGAGAAGCCTGCTCTAAGACCTAGCCTGATTAACAGCAACTGAAATTGACCAAAATTTAAGCACGGTAGAAATAAACCAGGTGATATACTCCAGGCTACTGGGGCGATAAACCTATAACCGCGCGATACTTCACCCAAAGCCAGGCGATACTTCTTAGTACTGGCGGATGATATACTCCAGGCAGGTCGGGCGATAGTCCGTCAGGGGTGAACTATCGCGCAATATTTCTCTTCAAAGCGGGCGATATTTCTAGCAAGCGTGAAGTATCGCGTGATACTTCACTTTACAGGGCGCGATACTGTTGCAGAATTGTTTAACTCTTGACCAGAATTGTGTAAAATTTGCATTTTTGGGTCTGTTTGGTCAAAATTTCCAGTCTGAGGGTTGATGTTTTCGATCTCAATCACAATATCAGCAGAATTTTGACAGGTTTGCAAATAGTAAGGGATCAAAACATGGTCTCAAACACTTGAAACAAGGGCAAAAGCAACTTTGCCAAGACAAACACTTGTGATATCAGAATTGAAACAACACTCTATGAATGCTACCGATTGTTTGTATGTAAGAACGTTTGCACTGGTATCACACAACCGAAGACACTTCAAGCAAATCTATCCTAAAAAGTCAAGGCTCAATACTTACCAACTTAGCCCACAACTTGATGCCCCCTCGCCTCACACCAAGTGGTTACCCATAAGAGATGTTGGCTTTGTCATAGAAATGTCAAATGACACAACCAAAGGGACACATATGGTTAGTATCTTAAGGTGATCCGGGTAAACCACTTGGATCAATCCTTGCACTAAGAAGATAAGCGGCTAAAATAAGGTGGCTTCTATCTAATGGTTCTTAATAAGGATTTCCATTCACAACACCCCTCTTGCTCCTCATAAAGGACTAGGACCTCACGGCCTCAAGAGTACCTTAAGTATTCTTGTTCAATGTTTTCCCCATGGTCGCAATCCCATGAGCTACTCACATCAAACGAAGACAAGTGTTATGTCTACCAAGGTTTTTGGTGTCCTTGATAGCCTTGAGATTATAGTGAGTTGGAATCACTTGCCACCAAGGAAAATGATGACAAGGTTGTCCCCACTTGAGTCGTTCCTCTTGATTGCTTAAGAGCAGGCCCACTAAAGGATTCCTAAACTAAACAAAAATAGATAATTTATGAGGTTCAAGGTTTTTGATTCACCACAAAGGTGAAGAGCATACTCCCCTATCTCAAAAATCTCTCCCAAACACACCAAGCAAAGAGATTCAATTACTCCCTTCCTTCCAAAACCTTAAGGTGGGTCAAGATTTTCTGATTCACCTAAAGGTGAAGAGCATACTTCTCCTACCACCTCAAGATCCCTTTCACAAGGTATTAAGATGCCTAATACAATTAGTGAATGCCACACTTGAAAGGAAAGCAAATAAACAAGCAAGAATTTATTTATTTATTTTTATGCTTGGGCAGCCGTACAAAAACTATTAGTAGCCCTTTTTGACATGTGTTTTTAGCAATTTTTAAGAAAATGAGAGCACCTAAAAACACAACTTGTTAGACGCACAAGGTTAGCAAAATCAAAATCCAAATGTAAACATGCAATAAACTACTAGATTTAAGCTAAAAGATGCGGGTTAGACCTATCTAAACACAGCAAAACAAAATAACAAGCTAAAATAATCAAATTCGGATGAGAAAACTGGAAATGCAAGTCTCTGTCAGACTAGGCGATATTTCTCAGACTTCACCAGTATCGCGCGATACAGTTTCCTATAGTTGTGTGATATTTCTCAGTCGCGCGATACTTCTCACTATGGGCAGGCGATACTTCACCCGATAACAGGTGATATTTCTCAGTACTGGTGGGTGATTATTCTCTCGTGTGAAGTGTCGCACCACTATACAAAGGTATATCGCGTGATATTTCTGAGAAGTATCACGCGATACTCTGAGACAGAAAATCAGAGAATGAAAACCAAGCCGAAAATTGAGGAAAATTTTGACGGAAAATGCAGAATTAAAGGGACAAAGCTAATCTACTCAGCCCCACGGTGGGCACCAAAAATGTACACACTAAAATGGTGCACTTCTATGAACCATTACATGCAAGGTTGCTCAAGAATGAGGCCTCACAAAGCGGCTCATAGCTCTCTATGCATGGAGTTGCAAGGGACTATGAAGTATTTGCTCTCAGCTAGAGCTACAAGCTTGTGACCTTGCTAGTCAACCACACAATGAGAGATTCAAGTGAAGACAAGGGCAAGAGTGCCAATATCTTCAAGAATCACTATGAAAATGCAATGCAATGCAACTAAAATGAGGATGCAAATATGCAAAGTATTCTATGAAAAGGAAAGAACAAGTGTTACAAATCCTTCCTATTTAGACTATGTGAGCTTATTCTATTGCATAAAAGGAAATCTACACTAAGAATGCCATTATCATGCAACTATGAAAGCAAATATGCAACTACAATGAAATGCAACAAGTCTTTAATATCCTAAAAAGCTCCAAATGCACCTAAAACCTGCAGCATAACATTAGCATAAAAACATGGTATATGTAAATGGAGGAGAGAGCTCTTCTTTTATAAGAAATGCAAAGAAATGGACCATTTAGATTAAGAGGCAAAAAGTCTTAATCGGCGGTGGAGCTTGAAAGACGAGAAATCCATGTGCACAAGTATCCTCCAATGAGAGTGAAGTGTTGACTTTTGAGCCTCATGTGAGACAAAAAGTGCTTTTTTTCTTTTTGTAAAATAGGAATAATACTTTATTTGTGCAACTTAGGATAAGAGGGAAAGGTGGGCTTTTTATTTAATCAAAAGGGGAGAAAATATTCCTTTTAAATAAATAAAAACTTAGGATAAATGGTTAGCCCATAGGATAAAAATCCAATATATGATCGAAATTAAGATTTGATCAAGAGATTGATATTGTTGAAAATATTGATTATTGATCAAATTGATTCAGGATTGATAAATTGAATAAATGGGGCCCAAAGTCTAGGCGACCATTTTAGGGTGCATACATATGTATATATATATATATTTATATATATGTATATATACATATACATATATATGTATATATATATATGTATATACACACACACACACGTATATATATATATATATACATATATATATACATATACATATATATATACATATATATAGATACATAGATATATGTATATATATGTATATATATATATATCTATGTATATATATATAGATATACATATATATATACATATGTCTATATATATATATATATATATATATATATATATATATATGTACACACACACACAGAGATATATATATATATATATATATATATATATATATATATATATATATATATATATATATGTACATACATACATATATATATATATATAGATATATATATGTACATACATACATACATATATATATATATATAGATATATATATGTACATACATACATATATATATATATGTACATACATACATACATACATACATACATACATACATACATACATATATATATATATATATATATATATATATATATATATATATATATATATATATATAATGTATGTACATATGTATGTACATATATATATATATATATGTGTGTGTGTACATACATATACATATATATATATATATATATATATATATATATACATATATATATATATATATAGAGAGAGAGAGAGAGAGAGTCATGGATATTATCATTTTGATCCATAATGGGCATTAAAAAAAAGAATTATGGTCTACATGTGGAGCTGGTTATGTTTTGGTAACCTAGAGCTCTTCTTTGATAATATGCAAGGGCGTTCTCTTGTTTGGTGGTTCAATTCCTTTACCTAAAGTGGTCATGTGCAATGAGAAAGTGTTTATGTTTTATGGGTATTGACATCCTAGTTACATAAAGCAACACCAACTATTTGGACTATGAAATGGAATTGTTATGTTGGGTTCTTGGTTTTAGCTATTTTTCATACATGATATCATTGGAAGATAAGCCACTAGCCTCTTTGTGATTTGTGAAGATGATATTTTTCATATGTTTTTTATTAAGTAAAACAGGTTTTACAGGGTTCCTAAAACCCACAACATCTTAAAATGTAGCAATAAAGAGTTCAAGACAAAACTAAGCAAAGGCAAATGATGAAATAGGCCTCTAGCAGGCCGAGAGTCTTACTACCATAGAGTAGGAACAATCAAAATAGAGAAAAAAAGGTACAGGATAAAAGGCACCAGGAGGCAGGATTAGGAGAGGTTCCTGAGCATCACGACAACGTTGCTTTTGAGAAGCTCCACCTTCTCTATTGCCTCTTTGATCTTCTGAATGTCATTAGAGTCTTCTTCATACATGTTTCTCTTTAACATGGCTCTTGTTCTCTTACCCGGACCTTCATTGGACTTCTCCTTTTTTTCCTCTTTGGTTATCTACTCATCCTACCTTCCATCTTCTCTTCCATTTTGTCTATGACCAATTTGATGTGCTCATTGGAGGCTTTAAGGATATTGAAGTTTTGCTTTTCTATGCCTTTGAGGGTTTCCTCAAGGCTTTTCATTTTATCTTCGAGTTGATTGATCCTTGAATCTAGGCATCGAATATCCTATGTGGCTTTGTGTTCCTTGTTCTTTTCAATACTCTGGGTTTTTTCCTTGAGTTCTTCAAGTTCATGGAAGAGCCATTTGAAAGACCTGAACTGGTCCAGCATGATATTCTTTGTGTTGTTAAGAAGATGCATTTCCATTTCCCTAGCCTTGTCGCTAAGGACGACCAATGCAGGGTCAATCAGGTCCTCCTTCTGGATTCTACCATCAATGTCCTCAAGGATTTTGGGATTCACGGCTTCCCTACTAATCCCCATCCACACCATGTTCATGTTGATATTTTGCATATGTTTTAAGCTCTTAGAAAACTTGATTTTCATACTACATTATATTTTCTTTTGTTTACCACTATTTTTTTGTATATGTGTGCTTATTTCATTGTTCAAATGGAATGCAAAATTTTAATGTATTGATGTTTTAGTCGATTTTAGATTTACAAAGATGGTTTTGCAAGTTTTACATGTTGACTAAATTTTTTGGTGTGTAGATAAGTAATAATTTTGTATTCAAGGTGTTTTGGACGAAGAAAATTATAATTTTACATCGTTTCTTGGAAGATTCTTAGAGACCTTTACTCCTATGTGGCATTGTTTGGAAAATGAGATCTAGTATTGATTATTGTTTTTGAGCCTTGAAAATCTATATGTTTTTCCTAACGATCTTTTTCAAATTTATATTATTTTGAGATAGAATCATTCAATTATTTGAAATATGAGCACTAATTATGATCTAACGTCAAACTAATATGTTCTCAAATCTAGATCCATTTTTTAACTTGTCATAAAGAAGGAGGATAAACCTTAAAAGGAAAGGGAATCCTAGGAATCTAAGTTCTCCCTTTGAATAGTCCAGTTCCAACCATAGGAATTGAGCCAACAAGGCCTAAGTAAGAAGGATTACTTGTACTTGTAGCATTGAGTTTTCTAATGCTATATACTCAACCTTGAATCTTTGGAAGAATTACTAAGCATTGAAGAGACCAATTCATGTTACTTTCAACCTTTAAGAGAATGATAAATGAGTCATCAACAAAATGTCCATTGAACATTTGGGCTATATACTTGAACAAAGTAATAGATTTAACTATGTTCTATGAAACAACACTAGAGACAAAAGCTATCAAAATCCTTTCATGTCAATCATGTGTGGAATGAGAGATAAACGTCATCCCTATAATTTTGAATAAAAAATTCAAAATCCCAAATCAATATCCTAATGGTAATGCATGTGGAAGTGTCAATAATTTAGAGTATTTAGATCATTTTCACAAATTGACGATCAAGTCTTAGAGCTTAGAGCATTGAAAGCATGCAAAAGTTTACTTGATATAATTATAGGATGTAGACATATATTTGGATGAAAAAATCTTATTGAGAATAGCTAAAGCATACCACTCCTTCTTTCAAATTAATTATATTATCAACATGCCTAGATTTAATGAAGCAATTTGATCAAAATGAACATACAAAAGAAGCATATATCCTAACTTGAGATAAGAGATTTTTCAAGATTATTTTATAATAAATCTTGAGTAGATTAATCAGCCTCAAATTTTAAATATGTTTTTAGATATCTAAAATTAGGTATGAAATTGATGTTTTCTTTATTAATGATACTACTTTTAAATAACTATATTTTAGAGTTTTTTTTAGGGATCTTCATTGACAAAATCACATAAGGCTTTATAGAAATCATAGGGAAAGCATCAAAACATATATTCTTATCATTGGACATGGATATAATAACTTTAGAAATACCTAGATTAAATAATTTCTCATAAAAAGCTTCTTAAGATTGTATAACCTAAAAAGGGACCACACTTAAACATTGTATTAAAGTAGTGGACCATTAAGGACCATCTTTTTCTTATAATCTAATACAAAAAATATTGAATGCTATAAGAAGTCTATCAATAGGTATTATCATTCTTGATTCTTTTCATGGCATGATATGTGTGATAAGCATGTAGAGAATATAATTTTTCCTTAGAAAAAAATCATCATATTTTATCCACTAAAGATCAGATTTGATTTGATCTTCTCAAGTATAATGTTAACAATTTCATTCTATTAATAAATTTTATCAACACTCATTACAAATAAATAACTAAGGTTTGGGCTTCAATAATAAGGGTGGCTTGTTCGAGCTCCAAAGTTGTGTCCTCGTAGGACTAATGAAAAAACTACACTAGCTACTTTGCATATATTTGGAGAAAAAAAGGGGTAATTTGAAAGTATTCACTCATCATTCAATCTAATCCATATACAAATAAATGTGTTGTTTAAAATTACCAACATAAACTGAATATGGGATAATTGTTGGAGTAAATGGACTTTTTCCATTTTACCCAACTTAACTTTACTTAAGTGAACTTATTTATTTTATTAGGTGGATAAAGTTGAGTCCCACTTGGACTCTAACTCATCCTTTGAGATGGTTGTGTCTAATTTGAATTCTAACTATTGAGTCCAATTTGAACTCTATCTCCTCCTATGATATGGTTGAGTCCAATTTGGATTCTAACTCTTCTAAAGAATATTGTTGAGTTCTATCATGACTCTGCTTCCCCATGTTGATATACTTGTATCAACCTTGTCCAATTTTCCTATTAGTTCTTGCCTATATAAAGAGGCTACCTTGCTTGTATTTAGGCATAATTTATAATGCATATTGGCATATATTGGAAATGTTGGGATATTAGATATTGGAGATTTCTCTTGATGCTATTGTTCCTCTGAGAATTCACAACAAGTTTATCTAGTATTGTTATTCTGTCCATTTTATTTCCAATTTTTTGATCTAACTTTTTCATTTGATTTTTGTTTGAATATGTTTTCTCAAATTCTAACATGGTATCAGAGCTTGTTTTGAAAGATTAGATTACTTAGAGATCTTGTAAAATATTTATATTAGAGTAAAGTATTAATTTAATTATGTTAATTAAATTAACTTTACTCCCTTCTTAAGATGTCACCTTTTTTGCTTTAGTTGTTTATATTTAAACCTCTCTTGCATTGGTAGTGTTATATTTAAAACACTCATGCACTAGTTATTTTTAAATATAAACTTGCATGCATTAGTCATGTAATAATTAAACTAATTATTACATCCACTTCTTCTTTTTAGGGTTTGCCTTTCAAGGCTTTTGATCTCCTTTATAAGGTTGATCCATTGTATATTTCATTTATTCATTATTTGAAGATATTTTCTTCTTCATATTTTTGAGTCAAACCCTTGCCCTCTTCTTGTCTCTACTTCCTTGTAACAAGTTTTTTTATGCAGGTGATCTTCAAGTTTTGTGGATTTGTATTGTTTAAATCCTACATGGTATCAAAGCCTAATCTGCTACAACTTGTTCACTTTTGAAGTAATCAAAGATAAGAAAATCATATGGTTTAGATTAGGGCTTTTTCAGTTATTTTTTTATTGAAATTAGGGGGTCTCTAAATTTTGGTGTAGTTTGGGCTCAAACAAACCTTACTGTTGAGCTCACAGCACCCAAAAACCCCTATTTCAATATAAAATACATCTAATTTGGACAACTTTGCATTTTGGGGTTTTTTTCATACCAAATAGGTTGACACGCTTCTCGATGCAAAATTTGTACGAACTAGTATGCAAATCGATGCAAAAATTCTTTATCTTGGCACACAAAATGTGGCAAAAAAATTACTTTCACTGCACCTTTGATGTTCCTAGTTCTTCATGATGCAGTTATTATTGGCACTATTTTCAGTGTACCTGTCACCTCTCCCTTGTCAGCATTATGGGGGGATTTCTACTGATCGTTCTTCTCCTTCCTTGGTTTGATAGTGTGAGGTATGTATTTGGTATTTGTTCCTATGTACTAGGCGGATGGAGTGGCTGGGTACCTATGCATTTCGGTGAGATGGATCATTTACCATATAGACACTCTTTCTTTCCTATTTTTAGAGGCACTCTTCCATCATTGATTGATCAGCTCTTCAGGCTTTGGTTTTTTATACCATATGTATCTTTGAGTTTAGTTGTTTTCCTCCTAATTCGAGTAGTGTCATTTGACGGCACTCATACATATTACAGTCTTCTCTACTTGGTCATGCTCTATTTTAGTGGAGGATCTTTAGAGCAGCAGTTACTTTTTGACAAAGTTTGCATCTTCTTGCTTCCGTGATGTTCTACATGTTCATTCTTGTTCCTATTTTCTAGAACACTCCCTAGTTTTGGAGGCTTCTTTAGTCCTTTAGACTAGTCTTTGTCTCTTTTTGGAGTAGAGTTTTTCCTATGTGGTTTTCTCTATTTCTCCTCTTTATAGAGACTCTCTTTTGTACTTGGGTACCTGATCAGGCCTTTTGTTGCTAGGACCCATTTTTTTTAGCACTGTATTTTCCTTTACCTTCTTCTTGCATTGTTTGTAGGTTCATTGTTGCTCATCTTAAGGGGGTGTTAGAGTTTAAAATATTAATTTAATTGTGTTAATTAAATTAACTTTACTCCCTTCTTAAGATGTCTCCTTTTTTGCTTTAGTTATTTATATTTAAACCTCTCTTGCATCAGTAGTGTTATATTTAAAACACTCATGCACTAGTTGTTTTTAAATATAAACTTGCATGCATTAGTCATGTAATAATTAAACTAATTATCACATGCACTTATGCTTTTTAGGGTTTGCCTTTCAAGGCTTTCGTTCTCCTTTATAAGGTTGATCCATTTTATATTTCATTTATTCATTATTTGAGGATATTTTCTTCTTCTTATTTTTGAGTCAAACCCTTGCCCTCTTCTTGTATCTACTTCCTTGTAACAGGTTTTTGTATGCAGGTGATCTTTGGGTTTTGTGGATTTGTATTGCTCAAATCCTACAATTTCTATTTTTTCTCTTGCATTTTGCATGATTTGGAGAAACAGTAAAGATTTATGAAGATCCAATAATACTTGTTTAGCATATATTTTGTTTAAGATTGTGTGATTGCAGCATTCTAGAAGTACTTCTAGTTGTTCCATTTTCTTTTCTCAAAAAACCCCATTTTCATATAAGGATTGTACATATCTAACACTGGAGGTTTTACATGTCATGTTTTCCTTATCGGAGGCATTTTTTACATTGTGGCCACATTTTGTGCAAGTGATAAAGAAAATGCTTTCTGGGCTCTCTTTGTCATATAAAAAAAAATCTAGGTATGAATTAGTTTTTGCATGTAGCCAATAAATTGTGAGAATATTGCATGAGAATTCTTTATTTGAACCCTTCACGATTGCAACTTTCATTTTTTCATCTAATTTTCAAATGACACGTTCTCAGTCATACAAAGATTCTAACATGGTTTTGGTGACCATTTTCCAAGATGAATTCCATCTGACTTATTTTTTCTATTACTACAACTCGTCGCTGAGAAGTTCATCAGATGGATGTGAAGAGTACTTTTCTTCATAGTGATCTCTAGGAGGAGATATATATGAAGCATCCACAGTGGTTCATTCAAGATCCTTCACTTGTCTGACACATTTGAAAGTCTCTATATGGCCCCTTAAATAGGCCCCTCGAGCCTAGTATGCCAAGATAAACTCCTTTCTTCTATCAATTAGGTTCACTCGGTGTCATTCTGATCCAAACGTCTACATTTTGCAACAGGATGATACTCTCACTTTCTTTGATCTCTTGTTGATGACTTGTTAATCAAAAGGAGTCACACAGCTCACATCACGATAGTAAAAATTGTCCTTCATGATTGGTTCTTGATGTCTAACTTAGGCCTTCACAAATTCTTAGAGATTGAGATCAGTCAGTCACCTTTTGGTATCTTCATTAGATGACCTAAGTACGATCTTGATATGATCTCCAGATTTCATATGGTTGACTGTAAGTATGCATCGACTCCATTTCTGGCAAGAGTCTAACTTGAGGTTCTTGTTCTTTACCCTTGGTCGATGCTACCTTGTATTATCAATTGGTTGGTAGCCTCATATATTTGATTCACACGAGGCCTAATATTTCATATGCTATGGACATAGGACCTCCAAGTTCATGTGCAAGAACCACATGAATTGCATTGGAAATAAGCTAAGTGGATTCTTCATTATATCTAGGGTACTCATAGTTATGAGATTCATTATGCAACTAGTGTGGATGATAACTTGGTGGGATACACAAATTCAAATAGGGTAGGCTATTCTTAGGATCTCAAGTCTAATTTGATGTATTGCTTCTCACTTGGTTCAAGTCCACTTTCTTGGTCAAGAAAGAAGCAGTCTTCTATTGCTCTTTCATCCATTGATGTTGAGTATCAAGGAGCAGTTAATGTAGCTATTGAAGCCATTTATCTTCAAAATGTCCTCACTAAGTTTTTTAATCATGTCCATCATTAGCAAATAATGTACATTGAGATTCACATGCACTACATTTGGGAGTTAATTCATGAGAAGGTCCTTAATCTTCAATACTGTCAAACATCAGATCATACTGCAGACATCTTCACCAAACCCTTCACTTAGATCAAGTTCATTCACTTGTGTGCTTTTATTAGGGTGTGAAAAGTGTCTCCTTTTGTTGGAGATTTTTATTTTTTTATTTTCTTTCTTTTGGAGAGGAGTTTTCTCCCACTGGGTTTTCTCATTTTCTCTAGTTATGAGATATTGCATTGTAGTTGTACATGGGTACCTAAAATGGCTTTGTTGTTGGAACCCATAAGCATATGTATTGCATTATTATACTACCTAAGTTGCACTTAAGGGGGGGGTGTCAAGGACTAAATGGTCTTTTTTCCATTTTACTCTTGACTTAAGTAAATACTTAAGTGAACTTATTTATTTTAGTTGGTGGATATTGTTGAATCCCACTTGAACTCTAACTCATCCTTTGAGATGCGTGTGTCCAATTTGAACTCTAATTGTTGATTCTAATTTGGAGTCTAACTCCTCTTATGGAGTCCAATTTGGACTCTAACTCTTCTAGAGGATATTGTTGAGTTCTATCAAGACTATACTTCCTCTAGGTTGAGACACTTGTCTCAAGCTTGTCTATTCTTCCTATTATCTCTTGCCTATATAAACAGGTTAGCTTGCTTATATTCGGGCTCAATGTATAATGCATAATGCATATTGGAAATATTGGGATATTGGATATTTCTCTTGATGCTATTATGCCTAGAAGTTGAGCATTCACATCAAGTTTTATCTAGTATTGAACTATTCTATCCATTTTATTTCCAATTTTTTGATCTAACTCTTTCATTTGATTATGGTTTAAATATATTTTCTCAAATTCTAACAATAATGTGGATTGATGAGTGAACAATAACATGTTCAAGAAAACCAAGGGTCTATTTAGCACTAGGTTTAAAAAAACTACCATTGAATGTGAAGTTGTATGGAAATGTATTCTAAATGGATAGTGTCTTGCAAAGGTTCAAAAGACATCAAAATACTATTGGCAAAAAAAAAACATTAAGTATTACATCGTGACTCTAACAAGATGTTTACAAAATTTGTAATATTTGAAATGGAAATTGCTCCATATGTATATTGTAGGCTAATATGGTGTAATCCAAGATTGAAATAAAATATCATAATTTATTGTTCATGTAGTACCAAGCTTTCTATTTTCTAATTATCCAAAACATAAGTGAAGTATTAAATTTATCATATGCCACTTTTATTATGTTAATACATATACACATAACTCAAGTAGTGGTAGGAATTGAGTCAACAATCAATCTCCAAAGGGGAGATCTTTCAACCATATCATTGGAAACATAAACATGAAGGACCCTATTTATTTATATATTTATTACTATTAAGAAGAGTCCACAAAGTATAGTTAATGGGGTCATATGCCTAATCAAATAAATATAATTATCATGTTGGGGATAGAAAAATAAACACATCATCATGACTATCTTCATAATTAATGCACAAAAAGTGACTGGTTGGCCATATGACACAAGTAAAGAAAAAATATTGTAAAAATTATCCTCTTATAAATTGAGAATATCAACCACAAAAATATTCATTGAGAGTCTCGTGTATAATATTTGCATGCAACATCTCTCAAACCTCAAACATTCTTGGTGACAAATTACATTGATGGGAGTTTAGAGTTATCTCTTCACTATCCTGCTTGTCAAGAGTTGCATAACTATTCTTCCAAAACTTACTCCTTAAGGGTGTTGAAACTACCTAGTTGAATCAATCAATTGATTATTCTTTCTTTTATATAAAATATATTTACCTTCTTTTAAATGCGTAGAAAAAATATTCTATTGATGCATTTTGAGACCATTCAAATGAGAATATTGCTCATAGACACGCAAAATGAAAAATTCTAGAATAAATGTAAAAATAATAATAATAGAAAATTATATTCAAAGACACAATGTGACATAAACAATGACAAAAACATACATAAACCAAACCAAAATTTGCACCCTAACAGACACTATCTTACAAATCTCTTCCAACTCTGTCTTCAACCAATTTTAAAATTTAATACATTGCAAAATATTATAATATTAAATATACCCATAAACAAGCCAGTTTTTATTGTAGAATTAGTAGTAATTTTTACTTGAAAAGCTGATATAAATTATGCAAATGGAATGATTTTGCATACATACAAAACATAATAAAAGGTTTTTATACCATGAAATAAGTTGGTCATAAGTCTTGATTCAAAGTTCGTACCAAGGACAGAAACACCCTTCAATACATAAATTATTTGATAACTTTTATACATGGATGTGAAACCATAAATTTGAAGAGTAAGATGGATACATCATTCACATGGAGCTCCTTGAGGAGTTGAATTGCAGCTTTCATCTTTGATAGCAGCATGAATACATTTGTGCATCT
The DNA here is from genome assembly GCA_027943335.1 of Chamaecyparis obtusa. NCBI lineage: Eukaryota > Viridiplantae > Streptophyta > Pinopsida > Cupressales > Cupressaceae > Chamaecyparis > Chamaecyparis obtusa. Next base: position 59,018 of record BSBK01004487.1, read on the forward strand.
TGAGTACATCTTATTTGTTCTTAAAAAAGTTTAATGGGGAGAGGCAAATAACTCTGAAACCAAGCTCTGTCTCATCAAACAAGTTCTTGGGACTTGTACTAACCAATCAAAATTGGTAAAATCCTAACCTCATTCAAATTGAATGTCTCTCTAAAACACAATCCCATCATGTGGAGGGTGCTTATAGTCATGTCCTCTGGTTTTTGGAGGCAAAACGAAGAACAATGTAAAACAAGATCCTGTAAATGGCTGCCCAACCAAGAAGAGACGCCATGCTTACCCACTTGCTCATTCTATGTGTACTGATTGACAAACCAGTTAAAATATCAGTGCGACGCAAGATACATATTGGCCCTTCGCAGCTGTAACATCCATTCCTTGAATATTCATTCATGATCATGCCTTCGTAGGAATACTTAATTGTAGAAATATAGTGCATCCATTGCCAATATGATGGAATACTGTCTCGTGGAATGAAGAAACCACAGAAGAGAAAGAATATGGCAGTGAAGGCAATTACTGCAGCATAACCCAGGATGTAATTGGGTACCACTGAACTCACAAACACAACGAAGGAATTGGTGGTTATGAGAGAGACGAAGAGGAGCAGCACAAAGTAGTGGAATTCTCCCCGCAGATTCAAGGCAAACCACACTATGATAGAATATGTCAGAGCCTGTAAACCAGAACTGAGTAAATCAATATGTATGTACAATTTGAAAGACAAACTACTCTTTTTATTACTGGAATCAATGTATAAAAGCATTACATCACTTTTTGTGACAGTTTTTAGTTTAAATTGAGGTTTACAGTAAGTAAAATTATGATATTTTCATTACAATTTTAATTGTATAGTTTTTGAGTCAAATTTATTGATTCGTGTTTTATGAGTAGTGATTCACAAGAAACCATCTTTCATGAGAATGAATGATACACTTGGCACTCATAACCTCTAGATTATACTCGCAGAGGTGAAGCATTGGACCTTCTCAGGAGGTCCCCCATTCCAGTTTACTTAGCACTTGGATTGGAGTAGTACTGGGATGGATGACCTCTAAGGAAGGTCCAATGCTTTAGCTTTGTGGGCATCACCTAGATGCAATGAGTGCTAAGTGTACCATTCATCAGTTTTTGTAACTTTTTATCTTTTTGGTTTAAATTGAGCACAATTTGTAAATATATTTGTGAAGCGGGAAATATTTTCCGTAGCAAGTCAAATTATGATATTACTTTTATGATTCATCTGTGTAGTTTTTGAGTCAAACTCATTGATCTATATTTTATAAGAATTAGTTTACAAGAACTCATCTTTTATGAGAATGAATAGTAGACTTAGGACTCATAGTATCTAGGCAATGTTTACAGAGGTGTAGCATTGGACTTTTCGGGAGGCCAAGCATCTCAGTAAACTTAGATACTAGGACTTGTAATATCTAGGCAAAGCTCACAAAGGTGTAGCATTGGGTCTTTCGGAAGGCCCAGCATCCCAGTACACTTAGTGCTTGAGTTAGAGTAATATTGGGATGGAAGGCCTCTGGGGAAGAATGAATGCTTCAGTTCTGTGAGCATCACTTAGATACGATGAGTTGTAAGTGTACTATTCACTCTTATGAGAGATAGTTTACTGTGAATCATTACTTATCAAACATAGATCAATGAATTTGACTCGAAAAATATGTAGTCAAATCTTCATTGCAATTTCATATATATTTATGTAATAATTATGCCCTTACCTGAATGAATAAAAAGGGAAGGTACGTTATGAGGCCTGATATGACATATGAGGATGCTCTATATGCATTGTGTGAAGACTCCCTTATGAATATGAAGCGCTCCTGGATGAAGGCTGGCACTGCATCATTGGAAGAAAAGAAGAAGAGGCAAACTGTGGATATGAAGAAAGAGAGTACATTGGTCAGGCCTTGCATATTTAGCTTTGGTTTTAGGAACATGGTGGCCAGCATCACTCCCATCACTGTCAACACTACCTGCCTTGACAGAAACAACTCTGGTGTTCTTCTGATGTTGAGGAAGTTTCTCTTTATCAAGACTAGAACTTCTTTCGGAAAGGAGTTTGGAAACTTTGGACCCAAATCAATATCATGAGGAGACACTTGAGGGGTGTTCTTGTGAAAATAATCAGACTCGCCAACTGTGTATTCACTGCTACGAGGTGTAGAGCCTGTCGTAGATACGATCTCTTCTGAAGTCACATAGTTTGGAGATAGACCACTGTATGGTACATTTCAATTCAAATATCAGCAAATTGATAAAAACAAACAATAAGCATGCTAAATAGATCTTTCAATTATTTATGATATGTTTGCAAGTGTCAATTAAATAATTTTATGATGATGTTAAATTAAAGTGAAAGATGACACCATTTTACATAAAATCTGTTCCCTTGAGGTTTAAACCAGAGAATTTAAATTGGTTTAAATCTTATGTTAATGCAATGATTCATACACAATCTGAAATATGTAAAGATGGTATACATTATTTTTAGATTAGATTATTTGATTGTTAAATGGTTTTTAGATTTCATCGTGTGATAGTTTTTGCATCAATCTTTCTGATCACACTTCATGATTATTGTAATGAAAAAGTGCATAAAGAAAAGAAAAATGGTTAGTTTGAGATCTAGACTGACTAAAAATGAGAAGAGGGAAAGGGGAGAGAGGAGAGGGGGCACGAGGATCACAAAGTAGGAGAAAAAAGAGCAGAATAAGTTACAAAATCTAAAAGTAAACCATTTAATAAAAATTAACAATTCGATGAAAAGGGCATAAAGATTTGTATAAAGCTTGTAAGCGTATTGCACAACTCTTTATGCCCCTTTTTCATGGAGTTGATAATTTTTATTTTATGATTTACATTTCTTCTTTCTCTTCCTACTTTGACTTCTGTATTCATCTGCTCCTCTCCTCTCCCCTTCCCTCCTTTCCTTCTTAGTCAATCTAGACGCGTAACTTACAATTTTTCATCTACTTATATATTCTTTCATCATCATGATAGATTATAAAGCAGTATGATCAAAAATATTGATTGAACAAAGTTTATAAATTATTAAAAACTTTCATTTAATATACACACCTTCTACGAGGTGTGCGAGAGGGAGTGAAAGTGAAGTTCTCCACTAACCCACTTCTCCCACGGTTCTTCCCCCTGGGTGTTCTCACACTATGGTCGAATTCATGCACAACATGAGCAGAAGAACCGAGATCGATTGATATTGACCGGCTTTCCTCCCCACCTTTGAACTTCATGCTTGGGCTTCGCAGATGCATTACCCCTGTACCCTCATTCCCCAGCCCCTTGATCACCTATAAGATCACATTATAGTTACAACATATCTAAATTCAAAACTAATTTTCTTGTTTCATAAGTATTTAACGCTTTTAGTAACTGAACAATTTCATGGAACTTTAAAAGGTCTGAATTTGAGGTACCGAAGAATTAGAAATGATTGATATGTCGATGTCAGCTGTGACAGGTGGAGGTCTAATTTTAGTGAGCTGGTATTCTGCGAGTGCAGAGACAGTGAGGATGGATCGATCATATTCCTGAATCACGTCCAGCAAATACTCGATGCTGTTCTCCCCCTTTGGTACCTTGCGCCCCATGTTGGATAAGTGAGTTCCCACATCCTTGGGAGATCCTTGGTATATCAGTTGTCCCCTGCACAATGCACATCACTATTCTATTACATGTCAATCCCATAATTGTTATTATCTTGAACCATAGGGGAAAAAAAGAAAAAAAAAAAACTTGGTGTAATGGGAAAGTAGAGGGGAAGGGAATGTGGGTGCCTGGCCAGAATGATGAGATTGTCGAGGAGGGAGAGAATGCGGTGGGAAGGCTGGTGGATGGTCAGGATCACAACGCTGCCGGCTGTGGCGACGTCGTGGACTTTCTCAATAACGCTGTGAGCACTGGAGGAGTCCAGACCAGATGTGGGCTCGTCCAGAAACAGCAATGCTGGCCCATGAATCATGTCCACTCCGATTGAAACTCGCCGCCGCTCCCCACCGGAAACTCCTCGTACTTCCTCATTCCCAATGTAAGTGTTTCTAGCATTCTGCCAAATCATAGAAACACAACACATCTATCTTTTTCAGCATTCTGTTTATCTTAAATTACATGAAGTGTAATTGAAATATCAATGCACAACTTTTAATAACTGTGATTACCATTATAGAGTGTGAAAATTTTGATATTATTTCCAATCGTAGAGTATGATTTAAGATGTTAATGTAGAAGATTTTAACAGAATTCAATTAAGAAACAATAATAAACAATATATAGATTAGTGCATTAATATATTTGGGTGTGATTGTGTCATATTATTTTTACTATCAACATTTCGGATTATATTCAATGATCCATAAATGTTTCTTTTGTCATGTTGATGGATCATTGAGTATGATCCAAAACGTTGATGGTAAAAATATTTTGACACAATCATACCCAGATATATTAATGTGCTATTATCATGGATTGTTTAAATCTTCTGTCTCTAATATATAGATTGTGCAAGACTTGATATTATTTTGAATCATGGAGTATGATCTGATATGTGGATGAAAAAAATTCTAACAATTGAAAAACAGAGATCAATATTATGGATTGTATTTAAGTTTTCAAATTATCTTGAATCATAGAGTATGATCCAAAATGTTGACATAAAAAAATTTGACACAATCTAATTCAGAAACAACAGTGGTCAATATTATAGATTGATAATCAGGAAATATTTTTCACATAAAGTCAAATTATGATATTGCTATCAGAATTCAACTATGTAATTTTTGAGTCAAACTCATTGACCCATGTCCCATGAGTAGTGGTTCACATGAACTCATTTCTCGTGAGAATGAATGGTAAACTTAGAACTCATTGCATGTAGGTGATGCTCAAAGCATTGAGTACTATTAGGATGGGGTGACCTTTCAAAGAGGCCCAATGCTTTACCTAGATGAATGAGTGTTAAGTGTACCATTCATTCTCATGAGAGATAGGTTCTTGAGAACAACTACAAAATAATTTAACATGATCTAATTCAAAAATGATAGCATATGATCATCAATGCAAAAATCTAACACATGACCTAATTCAAAAACAACAATAATCAATATTATTGATTGTGAAGATTTGATGTTATATTGAATCATGGCTCACTATGATCCAAAATGTTGATACAAAAAATTCTAGGATCTAGTTTAATTTATAAACAACAAGGATCAATATTTTAGACTGATAATTACGAGATATTTTTTAAGGTAAGTCATATTATGATATTGTTACGGTGATTCAACTATTAGTTTTCGAGTCAAATGCATTGACCCGTGTTTCGAGAGTGGTGGTTCACAAGAACTCATCTCTCATGAGAATGAATGGTACACTTAGCACTCATTTCATCTAGGTGATACTCACAAGGTGAGTAGTATTGGGATGAGTGACCTTTTAGAAGGCTCAATGCTTCACCTCTGTGAGCACCACCTAGATACAATAAGTGTTAAGTGTACCATTCATTCTCATGAAAGATGGGTTCATGGGAGCAACTACAAAAAATTCTAACATGATCTAATTAAAAAATGTTAGAATATGATCGTCAATGCAAAAAATTACAACATGATCTAATCCAAGAACAACAATAATCAATATAATAGATTGTGAAGATTTAATATTCTCTTGAATCATGGAGTATGATCCAAAACATTGATGCAGAAAATTCTAAGATGGTCTAATTTAAAAACAACAATGATCAATATTATAAATTGATAATCATGAGATATTTTCCACAATAAGTCAAATTATAATATTGCTATCAAAACTCAACTATTTAGTTCTCAATCGGCAAAATCATTGACCCATGTTTCATAAGTAGTGGATCACAACAACCCATCTCTCATGGGGATGTATGGTACACTTAACAATCATTGCATGTAGATGATGCTCATAGAGGTGAGTAGTATTGGGATGGGTGACCTTTTGGGAAGGCCCAATGCTTCAGCTTTGTGAACATCACCTAGATGCAATGAGTACTAAGTGTACTATTCATTCTCATTAGAGATGGGTTGTTGTGAATCACTACCCATGAAACATGGGCCAATGGGTTTGACTAAAAAACTACATACTTGAATCCTAATAGCAATATCATAATATTATAGATTGCAAAAATTTAATATGCATGATCAAGATCATTGAAGAAAATTTCAAACATTAAAAAACAACAGTGATCAATATTAAAGATTGCAAAAATATGATATTATCTCGAATCGTAGAATATGATCCCAAATGTCAATACAAAATATTCTAAAATGATCTAATTAGAAACAATAGTGACTAATATTATAGATTGTGAAAATATGATACTATACCGAATCATAGAATATGATCCGAAATGCCAAGTTCTAATTCAAGAACAATAACAATCAATATTATATGCTGATAATTAGGAGATAGTTTTCACACTAAGTCAAATTACGTTATTGCTATCACAATTCAACTACATAATTTTTTAGTCAAACTCATTTACTCGTGTTTCATGTGAGTAGTGGATCACAAGAACCCATCTCCCATGAGAATGAATGGTACACATAGCACTCATCGCATCTAGGTGATGCTCACAGAGGTGAGTAGTACTCGAGTGGGTGATCTTTCAGAAAAGACCCAATGCTTCACCTCGATGAGCATGACTTGGATACAATGAGTGTTAAGTATACCAGATATTCTCATGAAAGATGGGTTCGTGTGAACCACAATTGGTAAAACAAGGATCAATAAATTTGACTCGAAAACTACATAATTGAATCTAAATAACGATATCATAGAAATGCATTCGTTTGAAGATACATACCGTTAGGCCAAGCTGCTCTATGAGCTTCTCCACTCTCGCCTGCTTTTCTGTAAAGCCAACAGTTTCCCCAAGCCTGAACTCAGCCGCATACATGAGCGTCTCATAAACAGTCAACATGGGGAAAAGCCTATCATCCTGCATAACATAAGCAGAAGTCCGCTTGATGAGGGAAGGACTCATCTCACGCCCTTCCATGGCCACTCTTCCTTGCAAACTCCCACTAGCAATCCGCCCAGCAAGGCCATCAAGAAAGGTGGATTTTCCTGCACCACTAGGCCCCATGACAGCGGTTATAGAGCCCTTAGGCGCATGCCCACTTATTTTATGAAGCAAATCCACTTGTTCCTCCACCCACTTTCCCTCAATCTTTTGCTTCTTGGTTACAGTATAAGTGAGGTCCATGAACATCAAACCTCCATTCATCTGCCTCCTGGAAACATAAGTGCTGGCCACAGGAGCGCCAGGATAAAGTGGCTTACGGTGAGCCCCTTTACTCATCATGCTGCCCTTGTTCGTCATCCTCTGAACAACCAGAATAGACTTTTTTCAGAGCTCTCTGCACATCAATGGCAGCTTCAAAAATGCAAAAAACGCCCCTGAGGCTCAGGCACAGGGGACTTTGGCCTGCTCATCAAATTCTACTTATGCACATAAGACGTACTGCGACGGTGCAAAATGACAAGGTATGACAGCGGGTAGGATTGGAATATAGAAAACCAACAAAATTTTCAGCATTTCCAATATGGGTGAAGATATAACCGATGGCTGGATGTGGGTACTCCAAATTCTGAATCGTTGTCTTCCATGGAAGAAGGACTATTCAATTCTTTGCACCAGGTTTTCTTGTATTGTCAACCATCCTCTGGATTTGTTTTCAATGCGCCATGGCATTTACGCTGAGGTTTGTTTAAATGACAAAGGCTAACATATTCCCAAGATGCTTTGGCTTGATTTTTGTCTTCTGCTTTTATTTCAATTATGATATTTGAATATGCTTCGGCTTGACTTTTGTCTTCTGCTTTTATTTCAATTATGATATTTGATCTTTCACAGCAATGGCAATATATCGCTCTTCTGAGCTGTTCGTTCTTGATATAATCAATTAGGAAAAAGCATTAGAATAATGTTATTGGGTTGTTTATAGTTGTGTATATGATTTCATTTTTGTTATTGTATTTTTATTATTAAAATTATTTTATGTTTCTAGGGTTGATCTTGTGGTAATGTTGAAAAGTGGTATTCTTAATGGAATTATTAAGGTTTAAACATTGTACGCAGAGAATTGTGGGGGTGACAATGACAATATATCATTTTTCTGAATTGTTCATTCTTGATAGAATCAATTCGTAAAAAGCATTAGAATAATGTTATTGGGTAGTTTATAGTTGTGTATATGATTTTATTTTTTTTATTGTGTTTTTATTAAAGTTGTTTTTATGTTTTTTGGTGTTGATCTTGTGGTAATGTTGAAAAAGTGGTATTAATGGAATCATTAAGGTTCAAATCTTATGGAGATTTAAAAAGATTATAATGAATATATAGATATATTATTTAATCATTTAATAAAAAGAAGGGAGGAATTTTTCTCCTTAGGAAAACACTCTGGGACTTTAATAATATTATGAATGACAACAATCTATTTGACATCATCCCACATAATGGCATATTCGCATGGACTAATAGAAGGGCTGGTTTCCTACAAATTGTCAGGCTCGGATCATTTTCCAATACAGCCGAATATCACCAATATCTCCTCTTTTTGGGGTCTTGTGCATAAGCCATCTTTTAAATTTGAATCCATGTGGCTTATGCACCCCCATTTTCACTTTCTCCTAAAATAATGGTGGACATCAGCACCTCCCCAAGAAGGTACAAAAATGTTTCAGCTCCACAAAAAAATGCAACACATGAGAAAACAAATTAAGTTTTGGAACAAGCATGCTTTCAAGAATGTCTTTGAACATAAATATTTGGTTGAAAAGGACCTAGCAGAGATTAATGAACTCATTATCCAGAATGGCTTAGATTCTACCACCTATGAAAGACAAAAGAAATTGCAGGGTGAGTGGGAAGAACTATGCAAACGAGAAGAAGAATATTGGAAACAAAAATCTCGTGAGTTATGGCTAAAACAGGGGGATAAGAATACTAAATTTTTTCATATGTTAGCGAAGCAAAAATGGGTAGTCAACACAATTTTTACTATCAAGGAATCTATCGTAGGTAATCTCATTTTAGATGCAAAGAGCATCCAAGATGAGGGTGTTAGATTTTTCCCTAACCTCCTTCTCCCCCCTCCTTTTGATCCTCCAATTGTTGAATCCGAATCTAGACTTCTTGATGCAATCTCAGTCCTCATATCACCATAAGACAATCATGTTGGGATTATGGAAAGGTGTGTATTGAGAGGGGAGGGGTGAATCAGTACCCTTAAAAAAAATTCAATTGAATCCTTGTAAACATGTAATTCATTAACTGATTGTATCATTTGCATTCACCAAACACTCGATAACATAAGTGAAATGTAAATGCACGTCATCTAATTAATTAAGCATACATGAAACTCCATACACATTACACATGTATTTTGGTAGATCACATAAACCCTTGTTAGCAAGTAAAAACTACGGTTGGGATGGAATCCACAAAGCTTCACTTCTGCAAAAATGAAGTTGTCAGTTAAGGCTTACAAAGATTGATCACTTCTAGTGATCTTACCCTATTAGGAGTAACAAAAAGATTAGCTATATCTACTGGTTAAAGGATTTTAGCAACACAATTAAGTGTGCACTTGGTTAAGAGATTTTAAAAAAGACTGTTAAGTCTGCACTATTAGGATATTTTAAGTCTGCTGCAATGGTTAAAAAGAAATAGTAAAATTGATCTGTAGATAGCAACTAATCTCTCCTGATGTCAGATATGATATTTACTTATCTATTATCACCTCAATGTGATTGATCTCTTCTCTGAATACTTCTCGGTAGCCTTATGTTTCTGATAACTAAATACTTTGTCAATGCTTTAACATAACCCTGTCAGATCTTCAGATGTCTCCCAATGGAGGCTACTTCATGTGATACTCATCAAAATGACATCTTTACAATTCTTATATCAAATGATTTGACCTAATTAGGGTTTAACACTATCTTAGAAAACCTAAGATCAATGGCTCAAATGATTAACCTAGATCATCTTTACATAGGAATCATCAATCATTAAATGATTACATCCATAATAAATATTCACCTCAATATTGGTAAACTATTTTCTAGCTCGGCAAAAAGTTGTTCACCTTGAACTATGTGTCATTTCAAACTTTTATGTGAACTCTGGATTACTTGGTAAATGTTGTGTCTCGGTCTCGGTATTATAGTGACACTCAGTAATCCTGTGTGCTCAATGACTAATGTGCTTGGTGACTGCATTGTAATTATGACCGACTGAACTGTCTTGCTTTGTTTACTAACTATGTAGATGAGAACTAATAACAACTCTTAATCCACTTAGGAGTAACATTCTCCCCCTTTGGCATTGGTATCAAAAACATATGTGTATGTTGACTATAAAAGTTTGAACTTGAAAAAATTTTGTAAACCAAAAATGTATGAACTGTGTGAACTCCCCCTTTGAACATGCTCTCGGTATATATGCATATATTTCCCCTTTTTTTGTTCAAGTAATGACAAATAATGTACTTACAATTTGTCAAATATGTTCTGATGGGTTTTCTATAGAGTGGTCAAGAGGTTTTCCCATTCCTCTTTATTCTGTTCGGTTGTTGATTATGTAATTTGTGGTGTTGGGGCTTATGACCTGGTGTCTTGTTGATCCCTAAAGTTTTATTGTCTATTAGTGTCTTACACTTAGTCATTTTCTAAGCAATGTTGGTCGGTCATCACTATGACCGAGTCATCATGTATAGGTCGAGTCATGTATATTGTACATTTACCAAGCAGTAGTCACTGCCAAGTAAAATAGTGGCACCGAGTACTTTTGTATTAGCCAAGTCAGCTTTTGCCAAGTTATGTAAAGAAGAAAATGCCAAGCACCAAAGTATAAAGAACAGTGAATGCCGAGTGCTAGAGACATCCAATGCCAAGCAAGCTAGAATTGATATATGTGTTTGTAATGACACAAAGGTAAACCATTTTGGCCGACATCTATATTTTGTTTACTGTTTGTTGAGGAAATTACAGAGGTGATTACACTCCTATTTTGTAATCATTGATCCCTATGTATTACATGGAACCAATCAGAATTAGGGAAAGGTTAAGAGGCAAAATGAGATAATCTAGTTTGTAGCTCTTAAATCTTGGAGGAAGTCAATTGTTTATATAAGATGAGATTTGAACCCTAAAATGTAGTATAAGTGGAAGGAAGAAGAACAGAGAGAATATCTTCAGATCAGTGAAGTATTCTGATAGAGTGCAGTGACCGAGTTGAATAGAGCTAAGCAGTGAAGAGTAGAACAGAGATATACTTGATAGATGAGATTAAATCTATACTGGAAGGAGAATATTTGTAATTAGCATCACAGTGTAGACCAAAGGATCAGGTACTGAGACATTTTAACAAGTGTATCAGGTTAAATCTCTTAATAGAGTGGTTTTGGTAGACCTTAGTAAATCTCTTAACCAATTGCTTACTTAGTTGTAAGTCTTAAATCCTTTTGCAAGGTAGATTGTATAAATCTTAAAGATCTTAACAGGGCAGACCCCTCACAAGGTAGATCATATTTTGTGATCAAATTTGTAGCCCTAACAAGAAAACTTTATACTACAGTAGTGAAGATTTGTGGGTGTCATCCCCACCCCAGTTTTACCTTTCAAGGGTTTCTGGGTAACCAAAATTGTTGGGTTATAAGTATTTTCATGGGTGATGTTTAGTTTATTAGATCCTTTACATTGTTTAAGTTTATGATAATGTTATGTAAGTTTTCATTTATGTTTAAATGGATAAATTAGTGATATCTGATTCACACCCCCCCCCCCCCCTCAGTATCACATTTTCCCAATAGATTTCCAACAATTGCTATTAGAGCTTTGGTCTCTTATAGAAGTCTAACCACTTGTGAGGTAAAGATCTTGAGATGGAGGTTTATAAGTTGGGGAAAATATATAGAGAATCAAAAAATTGACATTCAGCTTGCATTACAACAACTTGAAGTATCCAGAGGAGAACTGAAGAAATCCTTAAGTAGAAGAAGAGAAATTGTTATTCAACAAAATGAAACACAATATCAAGAAGAAGATACTACTTGACTATTTGATAGTGGGAACTCTATAGAAAGTGACAAAGCCATAAAGAACTATTGGAGAAAAACAACATACTGAATGAGGACATCAGAAATCTGAAGAGAGAACAAGAAATTCAATCTGTGAGACTCTGTGAAGTAGTTGAGCAGAAAAAGAAAGCTAAAGAAGACAAGACAATGGTTGAAGAAGACAAAAGACAAATATCAATGAGACTTGATTAAAAGACAAATGACATTCAAAGGATGACAAACAATCAACTAGACATGGTAAACCAACTGCTACTGGTTAATCAAGAATTGGGCAGGAAATATGTGGAACTCACCAATCTGAGATCAGAAAACAATCAACTGAAGAATGAATTGAGAACTGAAAAGGAAGTTAATGAAAGGATGAACAAGCCTAATGCAGTTGCAAGATACTTTGAAGAGCTGTTAAGGTCACCTAGAAGATCTAGTGATACATCTGGACTTGGTCATAATGAGCAATCCTCATCCACTGAGAAAGGAGAATCATCAAAGAGTCAAGAGCAAAGAAGTGCTAAACCAAAGAACAAAAAACCTACATGCCATCACTATGGAAAGCCAGGACATACAACTAACATCTGTAGAAGCACACATGGTAAGTCTGATCCTAAACCTAAATTTAATGGATATTGTTTTAACTGCAAGAAACATAGACATCAGGCACAAGAATGTAGGACAAAGGTTAGTAATCCACCTACCTCACCAAAATTTCAAGGACACTGTTTCAACTATCAGAAGTATGGACATAGAGCATTTGAATGCATATCAAAACCCAAATGATCATCAAATCAATAGACTAAGTCACCTAAGAAGGGTAACACATACAATTGGGATTACAACACTTGGTACAGTTGTCATTACTGTGGAAAATATGGACACATTGGAGAAAATTGTATGAAGACTCATTTTAGGGGTAAATCCAAGAGTTGGATGAATGGAAGTATGGTGTGCTATAAATACAATAAGATAGGTCATCTAAATAAATATTGTAGATCACCCATGTAATGATTAATGATCAAAACAAGAATGAAGAAATCATTGAGCAAATAAGGAATTAGATGAACAAAACATGGAAGAAGAAAGAAGAGGGAAGCAGTAGTGAAGCCAGTGCACCTAAGGTCACCCAATCTGATGGATCAAGTGATCACACTACTTTGAACTAAGAAAAGAAGGTATGTATGGAACTAATTTTTACAATGTTTTATCTTATATTAGTTCCTAACATATGTTCATAAAAAGTCCATATTTGCATAGATTAAGATGCATTAGGACAGATTTAAGCTAAGAGAAACAGTTCATATTTGATGTCGAGCATCAGTGTTTTAGTCTATAGTGACTGAGTCACAAACATATGCTGAGTACTTGTGATAGCTGAGATGTGATGTACACTGAGTTGTAACCAAATGGTTGTATTGACCGAGCTTAACATGAGATTATTGAGACATTTGTATCTCACCTAGAAAGTGTGTGGATCATTAAAGAATCCCTAATCTGACTATTTGAAGTCTATAAAATGGGAAGTTACCATTCATTTCATTTCACCACCAAATTAAAAATTTCTAAGAGCGATTTAGAGTGCGAGTAACCAGTGTGATTAAGAGCTAAGTGTGATTTCATAAATCTTCATAGTGTGTCGTCGGCAAAACATCTGAAGAACATTTGTGCAAGGTACTTTACCGAGTGAAATCTTGTCAATACGTGAATTCTTAAGTTGATAAAAATGGCATCATCATCATCAGTTGTAATGAAGAAACAAGGAAAGGAGGTTTTCAATGTTCAATTAGTAAGGAATGAGGTGTGTAAGACATAGAAGTTTCAGGCTGTCCTAGAGAGTGCAATCATGGGAGATCTTAATGGAGTCATGTCATCAAATTCGAAGAATGTCTTAATGATAAATTATATCCGATCGTGCTACATGTGTAAGATTGGAGACATTGGAAATTATGAGCTCAGGGAAGCATATGAGAAATTGTGTAGCAACGGGGTGTTGAAGCCGGAACACCAGAAGGTTGTCGAGGAAGGGTTAGTTCATGCCCTTGACTTTTCACAAAATTTCAAAGTAGAATGGATTAAGATTGTACTAAGAAGAGTACATGACATGAAAATTTGGTTGGAGGATGGACCAGTCCAAATCACCAAAGACATGATTCACCGGGTAACTAGATACCCTAAACTTCTTGGAAAGAAAACCATGAGATGTCAAAGCAAGGAGGCTATTCAGGCAAACACATAGGTAGTATGGAACAAGTGCACCATGACCATTTCTACTATCACCAACCCAGAGATTGAGTTTGCAGTAAGGGTGATAGCACACAAATTATATCAGTCAAGTCAGTTGGAGAATGTCCCATGCATGGTAGTGGACCAGACTTGGAAAATCATTAAGAAGGATCACACCTATGACCTTGCCAAGCTCCAACTGACTCAAGTTATCGAGAACCTTACATCAATTCGCAAAGCAAAGAATTCAATGTGTAAGTTCGGTTCCTTGTTTGTCTATTCTTCTATATTCAGAAATTTTTTCCTATTGTTGGGGGAGTAGTGTGGGACAAGAGTAGGCTAGTTATAGTTCAGATAAATGAGTTTATCAATCAAATGGGGGATAATTTTGAGAGCATAATGGAAAATTACTTTGTAGAGTTTAAGAAGAAAATGAGGAAGAGAAGTAGGATTCCTGTATCCCTAGTAGAGAAATACAAACAAGACATATTTCCTAGTTGACACAGACCTCACATATGCTCAAGTTGCAATACCGAGGCTATCATGGCTAATGTCATTACCTTATGAGGTAAATATTGATGAGACCATAGCAGCAATCACAACCTTGTTAGCCAAGGAATTTGATAAGAAGGCTACTTATTTTGGAACCTATGAGGAAGCAAAGGATAAAACAACCATGGGACTAAAGTTTTCTACCATGGAGAGAAAAAGGAAAATGATAGGGAAAAACCTAGAAAAGATGATAGGAGAAAGAGAGGTAGATGCACCTCTAGAATTGACCCAAGGTCTAGGAGAAGATAAATCTAGTGAATCTAGTGAAAGTGAAGAAGAGGAGAAGTTAGTAGAGAAGAAAGGCAAGAAGGCAGTAATTATCGAGCCTATGAGAAAGACAATGCAGAAACCGAAGCCTATCTCATCACTGGTACTTAGGCCAAGAACTAGGGCAGTCTCTACAACTATAGTTGTTGAGCCTCAAAGGAAAACCCTTGCATCAGGGAAGAGAAAAATTGTTCAGCCTAAGGTAGTGTCGAGCCAATTAAGGAAGAATTCGAGAAGAAAACTCATTTTGGAGAAGGATGATGAGGAAATAAAGGGTGATGAGGAAATTTAAAAAAAAGTCACCAGTATAGAGAAAAACACTGACTGTGGATGAAATATGCCACAAAATCAAGAGCTCTGTTGGTCTAGCAGGCTTTAAGAAAATAAAATTTGAGAAGATGAGCATAGAAGAGAAGGAGAAAATCAAAGAAGCAATGCTTGAGATGCTTTGCACATTCAAGATGGTACCACTCCAAATGGAGAATTCAATTCAAAATGAGCTATATCAGAGGATAACACAAAAATGGGAATATTCCCTCATGACAGAGATGCAGATCAGGGAAAGCACACTAGCCCAAGTCACACCAAATCTTCCCCTTGCTAACATTCAACAATTCATGGAGCAGTATAGGAATAGATTTGTTCCTAAGATCAAGGCATACTCTATCCTTCATCACAAGGTTGAAGATGTTGTTCAACAAAGTCTTAGGGTATGGAAGATCATTTTTGGTCTATTAATTGATAAGAGCACACAACAAAAAGCTAGCACATCTAGGGGAGTTGAGCTAGATAATAAAGAAGATGTTAGTGAACCGCATATTCAGGAGGAAGAAGTTCCCAAGGTAGAGAAATGTGAGAAGTTAGCTGAAGTAACTATTGTTGACATCACTATGGATACCCCAGTGAAGACTCGGGTATTGACAGAAAAAGAAATACCAGTCGAGGCAGCAAAAGATACATCTTTTTTGAGTGGTAAGCCTATATTATTACAAGTCATATATTATCCAAAAATTGAGGATACATCAACTATTAAAATTACCTCTACCAGTCCACAAATTGTAACAGTTGACATGCTAGCCGGTCTTAGTACTACCGAGGCACAGGAAAAGTCGGTAACTACACCTCAATCTACATTTGTCAAGGAGCCACATAAAGGGAAAGAAGAACAGTTTCCATTAGTTATTGTAAATCCTCATGTGGAGGAGAAGAAATCAGAAGAGAAGGAGATAGAAAAAGCTATAGATACTCAAGAGCCTAAGGAGCAAGAGGAAATAAAAGCTCTTGTACAGATTTTGAGTGGAACAACACCTAAGAAGAAGTCATAGAAAAAGAAGGTAAAATCTCCTACACCACAAGTGACACTCAAAGAAGTTATTGTGATTTTGAAATGGGACATAGATAACTTGACCTATGAACATATGAAAATTTTGCAAGATCTACTGAAGAAGAAGAGAAAATAGGAAGAAATGAAAAGGGAACATCAACAAAAGCAAGTACTTCATGAAATAAAAGGTATATTCATTGATGTTTTTGGCATGACTAATGTTAATGACTCTAACCCCATATTGGAACAACTTGTCCATATAGTCAAGAAAGTGACTGATGATGATAGTGAGGCAAGTGATAAGATGTTGCAGTGGTCAAAAAGAAAATTCAAGACCAAGGTATTTAATAAGGTCTCTGTCGAGATAGTAGTAAAGCAGGTAGAACTTTCTACCTTAATATCCAATTCAGAAGAATTTGTACTCAATGCACAATCTTTGTACAAGAAATTGTGTGATGTAGAAGTATTTACCATAGACAACCAAGATCTAGTAGATAAACTATAGCTAGATATAAAATCTATAGGTCACTCATTGAGTATGGATGCAAATTCCAACTCTATACATCATGCTAGGCTTCTACATGCTCAAGGGAGGATAACTGAGTTGATGGCTAATGATGGTAAGATAAGGGCTCACTTACTCTCCATTCAAACAATGTTGACATCTCATCTAGAGGCCATACAAAGAGAGTTAGCTAAGGAAAAGGAATTAGTATAGAAAGATCCTCATCTTTCTATTGTCGAGAGCCTAGTTGACCTAGCTTCTGAGCTAGAAGTAAAATCAGAAGTTTTGAAGATAGCAACATTCAGTTGGGACAACGTGTTGCACATGGTCATGATGCTTCATAAACCATTTCTAGAAAAATATTTCAAGCTCCCTAAACCCCAAGAACTGTAAGTGAAAACAATAAGGGGGAAATAGTAGATTGACATGACATGTTAAGTCACAAAGGGAGAGAACAGAATCAGAGAGCAGAAGCAGAATGAAAGAAGCAGAACCAATGGTATGACATACTAAGATTTGTAAATATATATATGTATTCGAAGTGTATGTCAAGTAAGGAAGTCTTATATGTACAAATGTAAAAAAAATTATAAGACCAAGTTAAGTTTTAGGGGGAGTATTATGTATATACTTATGTTAGTACTAAAGTACTCTTGTAAATGTAATATAAATGTCATGACAAAGTGTTTTTGCCACTAATGTCAAAGGGGGAGATTGTTGATCCCTAAAGTTTTATTGTCTATTAGTGTCTTACACTTAGTCATTTTCTAGGCAATGTTGGTCGGTCATCACTACGACCGAGTCATCATGTATAGGCCAAGTCATGTATATTGTACATTTACCGAATAGTAGTCACTACTGAGTAAAATAGTGGTCACCGAGTACTTTTGTATTAGCTGAGTCAACTTTTGCCAAGTTATGTAAAGAAGACAATGCCGAGGACCAGAGCATAAAGAACAGTGAATGCCAAGTGCCAGAGACATCCAATGCTGAGCAAGTCAGAATTGACATATGTGTTTGTAATGGCACAAACACTTAGGTAAACCATTTTGGCCAACATCTATATTTTGTTTACTATTTGTTGAGGAAATCATAGAGGTGATTATGCTCCTATTTTGTAATCATTGATCCCTATGTATTACATGGAACCAATCATAATTAGGGAAAGGTTAAGCAAAAAAATGAGATAATCTAGATCGTAGATCTTAAATCTTGGAGGAAGTCAATTGCTTATATAAGATGAGATCCGAACCCTAAAACGTAGTATGAGAGGAAGGAAGAAGAACAAAGAGAATATATTCAGATCAGTGAAGTATTCTGATAGAGTCCAGTGACAGAGTTGAACAGAGCTAAGTAGTGAAGAGCAGAATAGAGATATACTTGATAGATGAGATCAAATCTATACTGGAAGGAGAAGATCTGTAATCGACATCACAGTGCAGACTGAAGGATCAGGTATTGAGACATTTTAACAAGTATATCAGGTTAAATCTCTTAACAGAGTAGTTTTGACAGACCTTAGTAAATCTCTTAACCGAATGCTTACTTAGTTGTAAGTCTTAAATCCTTCTGCAAGGTAGATTCTATAATCTTAAAGCTCTTAACAAGGTAGACCCCACACAGGGTAGATCATATTTTGTGATTAAATTTGTAGCCCTACTATAGTAGTGAAGATTTGTGGGTGTCATCCCCACCCTAGTTTTACCTTTCAAGGGTTTTTGGGTAACCAAAATTGTTGTGTTATAAGTATTTTCATGGGTGATGTTTAGTTTATTAGATCCTTTACATTGTTGAAGTTTATGATAATGCTATGCAAGTTTTAATTTATGTTTAAATGGATAAATTAGTGATATCTGATTCACCCCCCCCCCCCCCCCTTAGTATCACATTTTCCTAATAGATTTCCAACATGTCTATGTTAGAAGTGTCTACCATTGTCTTTGTTTGTTTTCCTTGAACATTTTATATTGCATCAGTGGTCTCAGTGGGTTCTTCACCTTGTGTAGCTTCTCCATTGTGTTCAGTCTCCTTACCATTCTCCTCACCCTTGTCTTCATTTGTAGTTTTTTTTTGCTCGGGTGGTGCTTCCTTTGTTTGTTGTTCATTAGCTATATCAATAGCTTGTACCAGAATAGTCAAATTACTTGGTACAATTTATCATGCTACCTTGGTTGCTTATTCTTCTCCAAGGTTCTCAGTAGCATGAATTATTACTTCATCTTCTTTAGCTTCATCGTCAGGGCCACCTCTTGTTATGTCTTAAATCAATATTTCCTCATCCCCTAATGTTGTCAACATCTCAGGAATCCCTTCCATGACATTCTCAGCGGCAGTTATGAAGTCTACTACATAAGTTTCCTCCTCGGACTACTCAGTATCCAATATGTGAATAGGTTCATCCTCAACATTGATTGGTACACCTTCTCGTAAGCTCGGCTGAGGTTTCTCGATATCAACTAAGATGTATTTGCCTCGGTTTGTTCCAATGGACTAAGGTTTTTAGTCCATCTCCTATTACCTTCTTCATCAACATCTTGTATTTTACCTTGTAAAATTTTAAATGCTCTAGCCTTCATAAAAAATTTACCTACATATTGTTTCAAGGCTGCATTTATCTCAAGGATAGAGAAGTCGGGTTTTGCCAAAATTAGAGATATTTCTCTCATCCTCTTCTCAGTTTGTAGTGCATGAGTCCATCTAGCAGATACTTTGACATACAATTATTTTGGTATGCTACTTGTAAACTCAATTGGGACTCATTTGAAATTAATGATCATACATATTATAGCTTCCTCCAGCTTGTCTTGATCCTTGGTGCTCAGGTTGGAATATCTGTTCAGCTTAGGAGTAGCAAGACTTCTAGTTTTCTTTATCCCTTCTACAACTTCATCTATAGTTTGTTGACCTTTATTTATGAAAACTCATAATTGTTCAGTATCTTCCTCTTTGGATTCTATGTCATCTTTGCTTCTTATTAGTTTTCTTCTCCTCTTTGGTTCAGGGATCTCGGTAGGTTATTTTTCTCCTCTCTTTTTTTGATATGTGTAGGTTGGTGTAGGCCATGTAATCTTTTCTACATGTTTCTTCAAAGGTGGTGTGCTACTAGTTTCCAACCTTGTCCTTGTTCGGGTTGAAGTATCAACATGTTTACCTTTACCTTTTGTAGCCTTAGGTGGCTCTTCATGTTCATGTTCTTTGGACTCAGTGGCCTCTTCATCAATATATTTATCGACTAGTGCATGCTCCTCGATTTCCTCATAAACTAATTTCTCAATATCTTCATCAGTTACACCAAATTGTTTCTTCAAGGATTTCACCATATTATCCTTTTTACTTCCCATATTTTTACTACAAGTCCCATCTTTATTCTGGAATTGGCCTCTTCATAAGTTCCAAACCATGTAGCATCTTTATTCTTGGGCTCAAGCAAGTAAAGCCTTGATTTATTTTGTAGCTCGGTCTATGTCAATTTCATATTCCATGGGAGGTAGCCAAGTTTTCCTTGGTTCAACTGCTTTAATCAGGGTGGTGTCGGTGTCCACTAGAAATAAAATGTCATCATTGTATTTTTCTACTAGTTGTGTTGGGATCCTGGTTCTTTTCTCCATTATCTCCTTGAATTTGCCAAAATAATCCTCCATTACCAGTTCAAAATTCTTATGTAGGTTTCTAATGAATTCACTTATTTGCACAATAACTGGTCGGTTGACATTCCATTCTACATTACTGACTGATGGAAAATAGTTTTGCGGATAGAAAAATGTACATACCAATAATAAACCAAATTTGCATGTGTTTGATCTAGCAACTATGATGGTTCACATATTTTCTTTCAACTGTCTCAACATCAACTCGGCTAGGTCAAGTTGCAAACCTTTCTTCACAATTTTGTGCACGATGTCAGCTGCTCCACATGAAACACTATTCGGTCTACTCAACTAAAATATCTTATATGAAATGACATACACACAAAATTTCATCTCAGGGTCACTGATTGTATTTATTCTCATGCCTCTAGCATCCCATTCTACTCATGTTAACTTCTCAATCTCGGTCTTTGACGGATGTCTTAGGGATTTTTCTTTGTCGTTTGTAGGATACTTGGTAACCACATGTATAACATCCTTTGTGATCTTCATTGGTTCATCCAGCCACATCTTTCCTTCATGTACTTATCTCAACATGATTCTTATCCATTCTATTTTGAATTCTTTTAGAAAATATAGGGCATTGGTTAACCCTTTTATTTCCAGGTGTTTGTGATCATCCTTCAATTTTCCATCAGTGAAAAGTTCTAGATAGGTGGACTGGAGCTCAAATTTTCTAGCCTCTACAATCTTACAATGAATGTATGATCTTATTTCCTTTATGAGTAAAACCCTAGGCGGAATCAAAGAAAATGCAAACTTTTCATCAGGTTGTGCAACAACTTCCAGATGAAGTTTTTAGTTTGGCTCAGTGTATGTTGCTGACTTGATCAAAGTGACCTTCTTTCCCTTCTCTTCCTTAGATTGAATAGTTTGAGAAGATGATGCCATTGTGATTGTAAATTTAGGGCTTTCGATAAATGGTGTGTAGAGAGCTTGGTAATTGCAAACTTACTTGAATATTTCTCAAACCACTCGTAATGTGCTCAAATCAATGTGAATGGCTTAGATTTTCTTTGCTCAAATTGCTCTGGTCTCTCTTGAATGCAATGTGAAGAAATGAGTTCATTTCCTGTGTACTTATAACCAAAAACCTTGATTGACGCATTAAATTCTTTTCCGGCTACTACTCGGTAAACAATAAAATCACTTGGTTAACTCAATAGACACCTCAGCTCGATGAACACTATCAATGCTAGGTTGACTATGCAACTCAGTTGTCTCTAACACTTTCACCAATTGAAATTTTCTTATTCAGTCCAGCTTAACCGACTATACTCATTTCAAGTTAATAACATATAATACCCCAGTGCATCTTAATTCATGCGGATTTGGTATTCACATAATTGATATAAGGAACTATTGTAAGATATAACCGATTGAAATTCAATTCTATACTTGATTTTTCTTAGGTGGAGGTGGTGAGATCACCTAATCCAATGGATGAGGTGTCACCGACTATTGTTCTTGTTTCAACATTATCATTTGTTTCTCTTCTCCACATTTGATTCCTTATCCTTGTGATTTCTTCAATGGTGTTCTCACTTGCATTAATACTCAGTTTTGGTGTTCAATCTCTACAATCTCTTCTTACGTGACCGACCTTATGATAGTGCAAACATACCATTCCAAAATTTGTCATGTTTCAATATTTTCCTCTCCAATGAATTCTCATGTAGTTTCTTGCTATATGTCCATATCTACCACATGTTGTACAACTGGTCCAAGTGTTGTAATCCCAAGTATATGCATTACCTTGTCTTCTTGGTTGATATGTCTTGTTTTGTCCTTTCAGTTTCCATACTTGTTTCATTTTTGTCTTGCATTCTTGTGATATATGTCCATGCATGTTGCAAGTGTGACAATGCTTTTCCATGTAGTGTTTCTTAGGTGACCTATTCAGCTTTGATCTACACTCATGTTCTTGATGTCCATACTTATTGTAATTATAACAATAACCATTAAATTTAGGAGTGGATTTAGGAATACCTTTTTCTTTGATTCTGCAAATATTTGATGTGTGGCCTGGTTTTCCACAATGGTAGCATGAGAGCTTCTTTGGTCTTGGATTTGCATAGGCACCTTTCTTCAACTTGTTTCGATGACTCTCCATGCTTGGTATAGTCTAAACCAGTAGTGTTGTTAAGTCTTATTTGACTATTTAGAAATTCATCCATCCTTTTAGTACTTTCTTCAGCTTTCTTAATCATCTCATTATGTTGTTGTTGGATCTTCACTTATTTTTAAGTCTTTCATTTTCTTCTCTCAATTCACCAATGTCTTCCAATTTTCTAGTAAGTTCATTGTTTACTCAGTTGACTTCCTGACTCATGACAACCATCTGATTAGAAATTTCAAAATGATGCTTGGTAAGCCTCATTATTTTAGATTCCTTTTCTTCCATCTTTTCAGTCATTTTTCTTCTATCTTCAATAGCCAAATTCCTTTCTTGTTCATCTCATCTTGCATTGTTCATGACATTAGTCATTCTAACCATTTGAGTCTCTTGTCCAATCTGCAGTGCTTTCACTTATTCAGTAAGGTGTTGATTCTTTTCAAACAAATATAATATGGTTCCTTCAAATGCATCAAATATACTTCCAGATCCAAATCCTTCAAATGGATCCTCTATCTCTTCTTCCTGATAATCAATCTCATTGTGCCAAAATGCCATTTCCTTCCTTTTGATCAGTAAATCTCTCAGTTTTTCTTTGGCTTCCTTGAATTGTTTTATGAGAATCTGCATCTCCAATTTTTGAATTTCAATGGTCTTATCAAGCTTATACCTTTCCATCCTTAAGATCTATTTTCTTTAGTGATTAAACTTCCTCAATAAGAGAACTATCTTTGATACCAATTGTTGAGATTATGGAAAGGTGTGTACTGAGGGGCGTGGGGTGAATCAGTACCCTTAAAAACTTTTCAACTGAATCCTTGTAAACATGTAATTCATTAACCTAGTATATCATTTGGATTCACCAAACACTCAATAACATAACTAAAATGTAAATACATGTAATCTAATCAATTAAGCATACATGAAACTCCATACACATAACACATGTATTTTGGTATCACAGAAACATTTGTTAGAAGGTAAAAAATACGGTGGGGATGGAACCCACAAAGCTTCACTTCTACAAAAATAAAGTTTTCAGATAAGACTTACAAAGATTGATCACTTCTAGTGATCTTACCCTATTAGGAGTAATAAAAAGATCAAATAGATCTACCTGGTTAAATTACTTTAGCAACACAATTAAGTGTGCACTCGGTTAAGATATTTTACAAGAGACTGTTAAGTGTACTCTATTAGGAGATTTGAAGTCTTCTACAATGTTTAAAAAACAATAGTAAAATTGATCTGTAGATAGAAACTAATCTTTCCTAATGTCACATCTAATATGTACTTATCTGTTATCACCTCAATATGATTGATCTCTTCTCTGAATACTACTTGGTATCCTTCTATTTCTGATAAACCGAATACTCTGTCAATGCTTTAACATAACCTTGTCATATCTTCAGATGTCTCCCAATGGAGGCTACTTCATGTGATACTCGTCAAAATGACATCTTTACAATTCTTAAATATCAAAATGATTTGACCTAATTAGGGATTGACACTATCTTAGAAAACCTAAGATCAATGGCTCAAATGATTAACCTAGATCATCTTTACATAGGAATCAACAATCATTAAATGATTACATCCGTAATAAATATTCACCTCGATCTTGGTAAACTATTTTCTAGCTCAGAAAAATATTTTTCACCTTGAGCTATGTGTCATTTAAAACTTTTATGTGAACTCTGGATTACTCGGTACATATTGTGTCTCGGTCTCGATATTATACTGACGCTTGATCGTCTTGTATGCTCAGTGACTACTATACTTGGTAATTGTTGGAATGGAGAGATAGGGTACTAAGAGGGGAGGGGTGAATCGGTGCCCTCAAAAACTTTAACTCCCAAAACTTAATCAAAAAATAGTAGTAACATTCATATATAACTTGAATCCATTGCATGTATCATTCATTCAATTAACTTGTAAAAGTAAATAGCATGAAATCAACAATAAATTAGTCACATAACACAAGTATTTTGGTAACGCAGAAACCCTTGTAAGAAGGTAAAAACTACGGTGGGGATGACACCCAAAAATCTTCACTACTACAGATAATAAAGTTTGTCGGTTAAGGCTACAAGTTGTGATTACTTCTGGTGATCTTAGCCTATTAGGAGTAACAATTTAGATCAGCTAGATCTACCTAGTTATAGGATTTCAACAACACTACTTGAGTGTGCACTTGGTTAAGAGATTTACATAAAAGACTGTTAGGTCTACTCTGTTAAGATATTTTACCAAACTTTGTTACAATGATTAGAAAATAACAGGATGTATCTACAAATGACAACTCAACCTTGTTTGACATAGATCAATGTAGTATAGAATAGATATCACCTTTGTATGTGTAGATCTTGTCTCTTATATGCTCGGTAGCCTTGTTTGATTCTGCTTAATCTAAATGTCTCTGAATTCTGATCTTCTTTGCCTGATAACTGATATCTTGAAGTTGGCTTGATGCTTCAAGAACTTGTTCACTTGTTCATACAAAACTTGTCTTCCTTGTCAAGCTTTTGTCAAAATGACATGAAATAAAAATATATAGCATACTACTTTTGCCTCTTAACAAAATTAGGTTACAATATCTTAGGATGAACCCTAAGATCTACGGTGTACAAAATTAACCTAGATCTAGCAATTACATAGAGATCATCATCGCAATTAATGATTATATCTACAATAAATGATCCTCGATCTTGGTTAAACATTTTATGATTCTGTTATAACTATCTGCATAGATAAATATGCCATTCCTCAATACTATGTCATTTTCTATATTGCTCGGTAAACACTTTAAATACTGCTTGGTAGTTTCACTAGTGCTCAGTGTCCAGTCACTCGGTGTTTACTAACGCTCGGTATTGGTGTACACTTATGCTTATTAAGACTTCTCTGGTGCTTGGTGTCCAGTCTGCTCAGTGTTTACTGACACTCAATATTGGTGTACACTTATGCTTAGTAAGACTTCTCTGGTGCTCGGTGAAGTTTAACCGACTAGCTTGAGTAGCTTGAAGTACTTGCTTTTAGCGACTGGATTGCATAGGTAACTGGCTAGTTGTCTTTGATACTAATGACAATCTTTAATGCTCAAATAGAGATAACAATCTCCCCCTTTGGCACTAGTATCAAAACTAAAATGTATATAGACCTTATGTCTCATAATTTATTCTATCTCCACCATATATACATAGATACCAAAATTTCAAAAAAAATTCTATACTCCCTCTCGATACATGCTCTCGATAGTGTGTAGTATACTTAGCATTTATTTACATATTTGGCATATACATTGTTTTCTGCCTTTTTGATATTAATGCCAAATACAAAAGTGTATTCTTAAAGCTTATCAAAAATATGCTTATGGTTTTTCTTCAATGAATCCAAGAGGTTTTCCCATTCCTCTTTCAAGTTGGTGAGAGCAATGTGCTTAAGACCGACTTGTGCATGCATGTCAAAGATGTTGTCCAACACAAATATTTCTGGTGTTGCAACAAGTGTTTGCGCTTTGACAATGTGCTTCTCAAAAAAATTTAGGTAAGGAAGCAACTTAGTTTGAAGCTCAGTGACCTAGTTACAAATCCTTTCTTCCTATTTCCTAAGATCCACTCTTAACCGTCTGATTTCTTGAACTCTCAATATATGCTTTTCAAAAGCTTGTGGCTTGGTTAAGGCTACATGTGCACTGGCTTGGATTTCAGTATCTAGTTGTTTTATTTTTTCACTGATCTCAGCAGTGAAGGTTTCCATAGTGCATAGTTTGAACAAAGTTTGACTTATTAACTGAGTAATAGATTGAATGTCATTTATTACCTTAGATAACTTTACCTTATTTTTTGCCACTTCTTGGCTGATCTTTTCTGCAAGTTTATTTTGAAGCTTGGATTCTGCCCTTTCTTCTATTCTCTTTTCAGCTTCTGTATCTGGGACATTGATTTCTTCGGCAAGGGTGGCAAGTTGGCCCATAATGGGAGTATCCTCGTTAATTTATACCTCTAGTATGACCTATTGTAAGTGTTAGGAATGGGAACACTGAGAGGGGGGGTGAATCAGTTTTCACTGTATTTTATCTTTTTACTTAATCTTTAAACTGAACTGAAATGCTTAAGTACTGAAATGAACATCCACATAAACATGAAACATGAAATCAACACATAACACCAATATGGTTATGGGGAAACCCAAATACGTAAAAACACCGGTGGGAATTGACACCCACTATTATTCTGTACTAGTGTTTTATGATCCTTGTTAGAAGATCCTTAACCCTATTAGGAGTCTTTTATAATAGTCCCTGTTAGGGGAGTGGACGCACTATCCTAGAGGTCACTTCTCAAGTGGTGAAGGCTACAACCTTCTGATCTCAGATACACACTATATTTGCTGGATGAACTGTCACTGTGACACTGCTTGTCAGATTAGTTCCTTCGATGCGTTGATGCTTTGACCTCTTGCAAATCTCTAATACATCTTATAGTCTCTTCACACACTTCTTATTTTCTTATCACAACTCTCTATCAACTTCTATCTAAATTACAATGGGCGCATCTCATATTTATATGCGCATACAAAATAAACAACTAGGTCAACCCTTAAACCTATTATATACAACGCTTCCAAATGAATTAGCTCAAGCATGTTTACAAACAAACATATATACATGTCGGCAACCTAATTACAATAGGCATATAGCCTTTACATCATTAGAATATAACCACAACTCAAAATGCTAACAACCGGCTGCTTACTCTATTCTTCTCTGGCACACACTTGCAGTGTAACTTCAACTGCCTGTATCTTTCTCATACTTGCATATCTAATCATGCGCTCATAGAATAAGTATGAAAATAGTCTAACCAACTTATCTTCTAGGGAACATACCATAACTCAGTCATATGCACGTGCGTTGATGCTCTGAGCTTCAGGAACTCTGTATATTGTCCAGTCTTCAACACTTCACTGATTTTTTATCTTCCCATCAAGTGTGTTGACTCCAAAATACTATATGGCTTTGTTGCCATAATGACAACACTATACTAAGTCATATACATCAATATAGCCAACTTGCCAACAATATCCCTATACATATCTTTTTATCTTATATCTCATTATACATATCTATAATCCATATTCTACACATACTCCCCCTTTGACATTAATGACAAAGGTGTGTAAAAATTGAATCTACAAAAACTTACTATGATAGGACATCTAGATATGCAATCTGCAGATTTTGGATCTCCTTCTTCCAAAATGTGATCAGTGAATTTACAATCTATGGATGGGTGCATAAAGCATACTATAGCTTCTCCATCTTCTCTAGATCAGTGGTAGGACCTTGATCATATGTCACCATGGTGGCATCGATCTCCTTGATATTCTGATTTAGTATATCTAATGAGGGCGCAAGAGCATTCCTTAGCTGAGTCTGCCTAGCCCTTATCTTGATCATCTCTTTTTCTGCCTTCTCAATTTTGTCTAACTGTCCTTGGTAGACATTGTTGCACATGTTCACATCAACAAATGGATCTTCTACTGATTTCCTTATGCTATCTATCATGAAATCTGCCTCTTGTACTTTTTTGTACAAATCACCAGTTAACTTGTCTTGGTTCATACATTCAACAATGATCTTTCTTCCCTTTGTTGCAAACTCCTTTAGGGATGCTTGACTGGCCTTTAGTGAGCTTAGGTCAAGTTCATAGTTGCTAACCAATTCACTTAATCTATTCTTCAAGTACTTCTCCTCTGCAACTAAGGATGTAGATTCTTCCAGGCTAGAGAAATTGCTTTTGAATTGTGAAATGACTGCACTTACATCATCAACAGAGTGTACCTTGGACACTTTCTTGTTTGTAGGTAACAAACTGTTCAATATGTTTACTGACTCTACAAGGAGAGGATTCCTCATTGTTTTTTTTTCCTTGGCCTTCTCCATAGCTAAGACGTTGAACTTAATCAGGTCTTCTTCTCCCCATGAGTCCAAACTGGTTGTGTCAAGTGTCAAACTTGACAATAATGCTGCTGAGGGAGTGATGGGAGTGCTATCCATCACTTCTTGTTTTACCTTGATTTGTTCAGCTGATGTTTCATCTTTTTGTTCACTTCCATTTACCTCTTCTTCTTCTTTTTGTTTTTCAGCTTCTTTTTCTTTTTCTCCTTCTTTCTTTTCTTTCATCTTTTCTTCTTCTTGCTCATTTGTTATATCCTCAATCAATATTTCTTCTTGATGAGTAGGAGGAGTGTTACTGCATAAGATTTCAGCTTCTTGTGTGCTCACAAAAGCTTCTTCAAACTTGTCCAACTCAGTATCAGTGGCCACCATGGCTATCTCTACATTATCAATGATAATGGTGCTATCTTTTAGTGACTCTATCATGGGTGCAGACTTAAACTATTTATGTTTATGTTTCAACTGTAGGCGCTAAGTCACTGATGCATTAGTGGGCTCTGCCATCTTGACTTCCTGATTGTTAGTCAGCTTATCATCAAATTCTTCAAGTTGTTCTTTTAAGGATTTATTTTATTCATTCAGCTTCTTGACCAATGTCCCTAGATCACTGGTAGAGCATTCTTTCAAGTCCTTCCTTAGCCTTTTGATGACTAATTGAGCATCACTAAGTTTTTCCCTTAGTTCTTTAGTTTCTCTTTCAGATTTATCCAAGTCTTCAAGAGCAGCTTCAAGATTTCTTTTCAGATGTTTCATTTTTACTTTTTCCATGATCTCCTCAAGTGGTTAAACTTCTTTACTAAGGACCAGAGCTTTGATACCAATTGTTAGGAATGGGAACACTGAGAGGGGGGGGTGAATCAGTGTTCACTATATTTTATGTTTTTACTTAATCTTTAAACTGAACTTAAATGCTTAAGTACTGAAATGAACATCCACATAAACATGAAACATGAAATCAACACATAACACCAATATGGTTATGGGGAAATCCAAATAGGTAAAAACCCCAGTGGGAATTGACACCCACTAATATTTTGTACTGGTGTTTTATGATCCTTGTTAGAAGATCCTTAACCCTGTTACGAGTTTCTTTACAATGCATTAAGTATAGTACACCTTGTCAAGGGTCAGACCCTATTAGGAGTCTTTTACAATAGTCCCTATTAGGGGAGTGGATGCACTATCCTAGAGCTCACTGCTCAAGTGGTGAAGGTTACAACCTTTTGATCTCAAATACACACTATATCTATTGGATGAACTATCACTATGACACTGCTTGTCAGATCAGTTCCTTTGATGCATTGATGCTTTGACCTCTTGCAAAGATCTAATACATCTTATAGTCTCTTTTCACACTTCTTTTCTTATCACAAATCTCTATCAACTTCTATCTCAATTACAATGGGCGCATCTCATATTTATATGCGCATACAAAATAAATAACTAGGTTAGCCCTTAAACCTATTACATACAATGCTTCCAAATGAATTGGCTCAAGCATGTTTACAAACAAACATATATACATGTTAGAAACCTAATTACAATAAGTGCATAGCCTTTACATCATTAGAATATAACCATAACTCAAAATGCTAATAGTCAGTTGCTTACTCTGTTCTTCTCTGTCACACACTGGCTATGTGACTTCAACTATCTGTATCTTTCTCATACTTGCATATCTGATCATGCACTCATAGACTAAGCATGAATATAGTCTAACCAACTTATATTCTAGGGTGTATACCATAACTCATTTGTATGCATGTGCGTTGATGCTCTGAGCTTCAGGAACTCTGTATATTGTCCAATCTTCAACACTTAGCTGATTTTTTATCTTCCCATCAAGTGCGCTGACTCCAAACTGCTATATGACTCTATTGCCATAATGAAAGCACTATACTAAGTCATATACATTAGTATAGCCAAATTTCCAACAATAAGATATCTCTTACATT
Source organism: Chamaecyparis obtusa (assembly GCA_027943335.1). Lineage (NCBI taxonomy): Eukaryota > Viridiplantae > Streptophyta > Pinopsida > Cupressales > Cupressaceae > Chamaecyparis > Chamaecyparis obtusa. The sequence continues at coordinate 89,703 of BSBK01004487.1, forward strand.
CTCCAAAATTTCCTTTCTCTTGCTTTCCATTTTTAGATTTTCTTGTGTTGCTTTCCTGGTACACAGTTCCCCATATTTTCTAAGTTCCTCAGGGCTTAGGGTCCTAGGATCACAATCTGGTATAACTATTACTTCATCTAATGTGACTGGCCCTTTTCCTTGTTTCTTTTTCTTCTTCTTCTTCTTTGGCTCTTGAGGTGAGTTTTCTACAAGCGGTACAATATCCTTTACCTCAATAGTTTGAGTAACCTGCTTGGTTGACACATTTGCTTCCTTCTTCTTCTCCTCAGGAACCTATGTGTCACTTGACTGAGGTGGAGCCTCTAATGTTGTGTCTAGTGGGGTAGCCTCAGTTACTTTAGAGTCATCTTGACCCTGTGCTTCTATCTCAATGGCCTTGTTTTCTTCAAGCTCTTTTGGTTCAGCCGGTGTTCTTGCTCCTTGTTCCCTTGATGTATCCATCAGTTTCTTGAGGTTTGAGCCTTTAGGTTGTTCCTTTTTCAACATTTCAACTGCTTCTACAAGAATATGAAGCTCATCTGATAATGATGTGATTGTAGGCTCGGTAATAGGACCTTCATCTTATGTTTTGCCTTTTACAATGTTCACATCCTCATCTTCATCTCTATCATCAAGATCACCATTAGTAATGTTCTCAATGAGTACATTGAATGCTCTATTATCTTCAATCTAGATCTCAACCTGATCTAGTGCATCCTATGAAATCTTTATGTCCATATTGTCAAGTGTAGTATCAATCACCTCGGTAATTGATGCATCTATCTCTTCGGTCTTCTTTGCCAAATCAGCATCATCAATATGGATGCCTTTTCCTTTTGATCTTTGTCTCTTCTTAGACAAGTTTAGAAATGTTGTCTTTTTAACTTTCTCTTGAGATGCAATAATGGAAGTCCATATGAGTTGGCTAGACTCATCAATGTCTGCTAGATTTTCATCTAATATCTGCATAGCTCATCCTTTTACTCCGAATCTCCTAGAGTAAGTTGTCATGTATTCTTTAATTTCATCAATGGATAAATTTGGAACTACCAGAACTAGGGCTTGTTCCCTCATTTTCTTTTCAGTGTCCAAGGCATAGGACCATTTTTTATTTATTCTCTCCTCTAATGCCTTAGGTAGTTGATTGGAAAATTCCAATGGAACTCATTTGAAGCATATCATCATCTGGATGGCTGCCTCCTCTATTTTATTTTGATCCTTGGTAGACATGTTGTCAAACCGACTAAGTTCTGGACCTGTGAGTTCTCCATTTTCAATTATGTCTGTAGCAACTTCATCAATTGTTCTATTCTTGTTGCTGACCACCTTGAACTGATTTGTGTCATTCTCTTCATCTTCAAGGTCTTCTTTTCCTCTTATTAGTCTTCTCCTTTTCCTTGGTGCTTCAACTGTGACCTTGGTTCCTCTTTTTGTATATGTCTTGGTTGGTGAAGCAGCTTTTGGTTTTGAAATCTTCACAACTCCCTTCTTCAAAGGTGGTGAAGCTATGATTACTGACCTTGTTTGTGCTCTAGATTGAATAGGCAACTACTTCTTCTTTGGAGTTGGAGAGGGGGAAACCAGTATTAAATCTTTTCCATTGTCAGACTTGGTTTCTTCACTATCATGGGGTTTGTCAATTAGTAGTAACTAACCTTCGATTGCAGTCCCAATTGGTGACTCATAAGATGAGTCAGATTCATCTCCAAATTTCTCTACTAATGTTTTCATCATTTTCCTTGACTTATTAGTTATTTTACCAATGACAAGACCAGTCTTTATTCTTGTCTTAGCCTCTTCATAGGTTCCAAACCTTTCTGCATTTTTGTCCTTTGGTGTAGCCAGTAGAGCCTCGATTGATTTCGAAGTGAAATTAATATCCATTTTGTATCCCATGGGGGCTAGCCATTTTGTTTTGAGCTCCACAGCCTTAATCGAGGTGTGATTGGTGTCCACAAGAAAACATATATCCATTCCATATTTCTCAACCAATGAACTAGGAATCCTGCTCTAAAGATTCAACTTTATCTTGAATTGCACAAAATATTCATCTACAACTTTATTCAAATTATTTCCTAGATTACTAATCATATTAGAAATTTGAGTAACTATTGGTTTGTTGGTAGGCCAGTCTATGTGACCAATAGAAGGGAAAGTTTTCTGAATGTAGAAAAATATACACACCATCAGTGATCTGAACTTACAGGTGTTTGACTTTTCCAACCTAATTGTTTTCATGTTCTCTTCTAACTATTGCAAGAGTAGCTCGACAAGGTCCAACTAGTGATTCTTCATTATTAGTTTATATACCATGTCCACAGCACTACATGGAACACTGTTCAGTCTACTCAACTAATAGAACTTGTAACCAATTACATGAGCTAAAAATTTAACTTTTGGGTCCACAATTGAAGCAATCTTCAATGCTCGGCCATCCCATGTTGCGACGATGTTCTTCTCAATTTTGACCCTTGAGGCACTATAAAAAGCTTTGGTCTTATCTATTGTTGGGTATCCTTTAACCCTATGGATCATTCTCTTTGTCACTTTAACCAAATTATCTAGCCAAAATGTTCCCTTGTGAAAGTGACTGAGTACAACCCTAATCCATTCGGTTTTGAAAATTTTCTAGAAATTTAGGGCATGAGTGAGTCCAATATTTTCAACCTATTTGTATTATTTTTTATGTTTCCCATCTTCACTACAGAGCCTTTGATATGATTCATACATCTCAAAATCTCCTATTTCACCTATCTTGCAATGAATGTACGATCTGACATCCTCAACCAGCAAAACCCTAGGTGGGATGCTTGAGAAAACTCCCGCTGAATCTGTTTTAGATGCGACTTCTGGGTGTAATTTGTATTTAGGTTCATCACAGTTAGCTGAAACAAAGAGGTTCACTTCCTCTTCCACAATCTTGGATTTGGTTGTAGTAGACACCATTATTATCAATCTACGTTTTTGGCAAATGCGTTGAATGTGCTCAGTAGAAGTTGTACTTACTCAGAGTATACAAAGAGTGCGCTCAGTTTGATCTGCAACTTCTTTGAATGCTATTGAAGATTCTTAGCTTGAACTTTCTCTATGAAATAATCACTCTTTGAAATTGCTTGGTGAAAGATAAGCTAAGTCTTCCGTGTATATATAGCCTTTTTCATATTCCCACTCAAAACTTTTGTCATTAATGCTTGACCTACTTCCAGTACGGTGAAAACTGTCAACTTGGTGATTACCACAAAACTACAAAAATTCAGTTAACACATGATTTTTCACTCGATTGATACTGATACTCAGTTAACCTTGGATAACATTCACTGACAGGTAACTCTTTGCTCGGTCTTATATTTACCGACTGTATGACTTTGTTAACTCAAAACTTATAAACCACAATGCATCTTTATTCATGCAGATTTGGTATGTGCTCAGCAAATATAAGGAACTGTATGTAAGATAAGATCAATTTTAAATTTCAATTCCATACATACCTATTTCACCTTAGGTGGAGGTACCAATGTCACCTAATCCAATGGACGAGGTTTCACCAACAACATTTCTTGACTCAGCATTCTCATTTGATGCCTTTTTCCACATAGTGTTTCTAATCCTCATGATATCTGCAATAGTGTTTCCACTCTCAAATACATGTCCTTCTTCTGGTGCTTAGTCTCTATAGTCCTTGCTTAGGTGACCGACTTTATGACAATGCAAGCATGCCATACCAGTTCTTATCCAGCTTCATGATTTTCCAGCCCATCTCTTCCTCATACAATTCGCTGCTATATGCCCATACCTTCCACATATTGTGTAGTTGACCCAAGTGTATGCATTGCCTTGTCTCTTTGGTTGATAAGGCTTGTTCTTCTATTTTGGTGTCTAGACTTGCTTCATCTTTGCCTTACACTCTTGTGCAGTGTGTCCATGTTTTTTGCAAGTATAATAGAGTTTCTCCATGATAGGATTGTTAGGATTCTTAATGAGTTTAGCTCTACACTCATAAGCTTGATGACCAAATTTTCCACAATAATAACAGTAACCATTAAACTTAGGAGTGACTTGAGGTTTACCTTGTGCTTTACTTCTGCACACATTTGAAGTATGTCCCAGTTTTCCACAGTGATAGTAGACAACATATTAGGTCTTTTCTTTTGATTGTTGTTCACTTGTTTAGCTTTTTTGGATGATTCTCCTTCCCCAGTGTAGCCTAATCTAGCTTTGCTTCCAAATCTTCTTTGATTAGTCAGAAAATCATCAATCTTCTTAGAACTATTTTCAACCATTTTCATCATTTCATTGTGTTGTTATTGTATATTTACTTCATTTCTCAGTTTCTCATTCTCTTCCCTGAGTATTCCAATATCCTCAAGTTTTCTTGATAACTCAACATTTACTCGATTGATCTCTTGGTTTACAATCATCATCTAATTGGATATTTCAAAATGGTGCTCGGTGACTCTTTGTACCTCATTTTCTTTTTGTTGAAGTTGTTTAGTTATTTGTCTTCGGTCTTCAAGAGATAGATTCCTTTCTTGCTCATCTTGTTTAGCATTATTCATTACATCAATCATTCTCACTATCTGTGATTCTTGACCGATCTACAAGGCTTTCACTTGTTCAGTCAAGTGAAGATTCTTTTCATAAAAATTAGAGATTTCACTTTCAGAACCATTAGAAATACTTCTTGAACTAGATCCAATGTTATCAAATAAGTCATCAATCTCCTCTTCATGGTGACTAGTCTCATTTTCTAGAATAGCCAAGTTCTTTCTTTGAACCAGTAATTTCTTCAATGCATCCTTAGCTTGCTTATACTGCTCAATGAACATCTTCATCTGAATATTTTGATTCTATATTGTTTTATCCAACTTATATCTCTCCATGGTTAGATCTTTACTCTTCAGTGGTTAAACCATCCAATAAGAGATTTGTGCTCTGATACCAATTGTTGGAATGGAGAGATAGGGTACTGAGATGGGAGGGGTGAATCAGTGCCCTCAAAAACTTTAACTCCCAAAACTTAAAATAAAAATAGTAGCAACCTTCATATATAACTTGAATCCATTGCATGTATCATTCATTCAATTAACTTGTAAAAGTAAATAGCATGAAATCAACAATAAATCAGTCACATAACACAAGTATTTTGGAAATGCAGAAACCCTTGTAAGAAGGTAAAAACTGCAGTGGGGATGACATCCACAAATCTTCACTACTACATATAATAAAGTTTTCCAGTTAAGGCTACAAGTTGTGATCACTTCTGAGGATCTTACCCTGTTAGGAGTGACAATTTAGATCGGCTAGATCTACCTAGTTATAGGATTTCAACAACACTACTTGAGTGTGCACTCAGTTAAGAGATTTACATTAAAGACTGTTAGGTCTACTCTGTTAAGAGATTTTACCAAACTCTATTACAATGATTAGAAAATAACAGGATGTATCTGCAAATGACAACTCAACCTTGTCTGATACAGATCAATGTAGTATAGAATAGATATTACCTTTGTATGTGTAGATCTTGTCTCTGATCCGCTTGGTAGCCTTGTGTGATTCTGCTTAATCTGAATGTCTCTGAATTCTGATCTTCTCTATTTGATAAATGATATCTTGAAGTTGGCTTGATGCTTCAAGAACTACTTCGCTTATTCATACCAAACTTGTCTTCCTTGTCAAGCTTTTGTCAAAATGACATGAAATACAAATATATAACATACTACATTTTTCGCTTAACAAAATTAGGTTACAATATCTTAGGATGAACCCTAAGATCTATGGTGTACAAAATTAACCTAGATCTAGCAATTACATAGAGATCATCATAACAATTAATGATTATATCTACTATAAATGATCCTCGATCTTGGTAAAACATTTTATGATTCTGTTGTAACCATTTGCATAGATAAATGTGCCATTCATGAATACTATGCCCTTTTTTGCATTGCTTGGTAAACACTGTAAATACTACTCGGTAGTTTCACTGGTGCTCGGTGTCCAGTCTGCTCGGTGTTTACTGATGCTTGATATCAGTGTACACTGATGCTTGGTAAGACTGCTCTGATGCTCGGTGAAGTTTAACCAACTAGCTTGAGTAGCTTGAAGTACTTTCTTTTACTGACTGGATTGCATAGATAACCGACTGGTTATCTTTGATACTAATGACAATCTTTAATGCTCAAATAGAGATAACAATAATCTCTGTATTTGGTGACTACACTATAGTTATGACCGACTAAACTATCTTTCTTTGTTTACCGATTGTGTAGATGAATACTAATGACAACTCTTAATCCACTTATGAGTAATAAATCATACTCTCATGGCCCCCCTCCTTATGGAAATTCACAAAAATTTTTTCTCAATGCAGGCTAATAAAGCACCAGGTCCTGATGGTTTTACTGCCCTTTTCTTCCAAAAGTGTTGGTATTTCTTATGCTTTGACCTCTTGGCTTTTATGTAAGAATCTAGAAAGAGTGCATCCATTCTTAAACACTTTAATACTATGAATATTTCTCTCATCCCCAAGGTGAACGATCCCCCAATCCTTTGCAAATTTATGCCCAATATCTTTATGTAACACAATCTATAAGATCATCACAAAAGCTATTTACTGAAGACTCCAACATTTAATCCCTAAACTTATCTCTTTGAAACAAGAAGGTTTTGTTATGGTATGGGAAACTATGGAAGGAGATTTAATTTCATATGAAACTCTTCATTATATTAACACTCATCAACTTTCATCCTTTGTTGTTAAACTAGACATGATGAAAGTGTATGATAGATTGAAAGGGTATTTTCTCTTTAAAGTGCTTTATATATTTGGTTTCTCTCCTAAATGGTGAAAATGGATTAAAGGTTGCATTTCTAGGGCTCATTTTTTAGTATTAGTCAATGGTACACCAATAGGATTATTTTCTTCCAATCAAGGGATGAGACAAGGGGATCCTCTTTCCCCTTTTCTTTTCATTTTCATGGCATAAGCATTGAGAAAAATTGTTAATTTTGATCATGAGAAAGGTTTTTGGAATGATGTTCACATAGTTGGCACATCTATCTCAATCATGCATTCATTTTTTTCTCATGACACACTTCTATTTGGGAGATCAAACATTCAAGAAGCCAAACAAATGAAGAGAGTGTTGGACCTCTATTCTAATATTTCAAGACAAAAGATTAATGCGTCTAAATAAAAAATATACATTTTCAACACTAATGAGGTGATTTCAGCTAAAATAATTGGCATCATGGGATTCCCTCATGAAGAACTACCTTCCACATGCCTTGGTGTGCCTTTCTTCATGGGTGTTAATAGAGCTAGTTATTAACAATTTGTTATTGATAGAATTAAAATTAGAATCTTTGCTTGGAAAGTTCAGTGGATTTATTTTTTAGGTAGGATTATCCTCATCAAAATAATTTTATTTGCAACTCCAAATTATTATATGTCAATTCTTCAAGCTCCTAAATCTATTATTCTTCAAATGGAGAAATTAGTTAAAGAGTTTTTATGGAAAGGTAATATGAATGGTGAAAATAAGATCCCATTGGTTTCTCTCAAAGATATGGTATCTAGAAAGGAACTTGGGGGTGTAGGTTAGCATGACTTATCTAATTGAAAATAATATTTTGAGGTTAATTTGGTTTGGAGAACGTATAAGTCTCCTCAAACTAAATGGTGCAGGTTATTACAAGAGAAGTATTTAGATTCTAACGATCCTTCTAAAGTCCTGACCGCCCTTGACCCTCCTAAAGGGTCGGCCATATGGGATTTTATGATTGCATCTAGGGAATGTCATATTGAGATATGTATCTTGGGAAGTCAACAATAGGGGGAAAATTAACTTTTAGACTAATTCTTGGAATGAGTTGCCTCCCTTATTCCAAAAGGTAGATTTAGCAAGTGTTGCTCAAATTTTCAAATTGTTGGGGCTCTAAATTGATTAATTATGTTAATTCTATTGATATTCACACAGAAGAGGCAACTTGGAAGGATCCTTCTGATTTTCCTATCTCTCCTCATCAGGTAAGCTATTTTAAACAAGTTTTATTAAACAAAGTTATTTTTATTTACTAAGTAATGACAAGTTATTTTGGGCTCTGGCTAAAGATGGTAAATACTTAGTTAGATGTGGATACAAAAATATTCAATAGATAGATTCTTATAAACCTCATTAGAGAGCCTTCTCCTTTTTCTGGAATAATTTGGTCTTGCCAAAGGTAAGATGTTTTGTTTGGCTTGCTCTGAAAAAATGGATCTTAACCAGTGATAGACTAGAAAAACTTAATATTTCTCATTCTTTTCAATTTGTCCTTTGTAACGAGGAAAAATAAATAGTAGATCACATGTTCTTCAATTGCCTTTTTTCCCAATCATGTTGGCTTCATGTTATGAAAAAACTAAATCTTCACATTGGGATACTTTCGAATCATGGCCCATCCTCTATTCTAATTCAATATTTTCTTGTTTATGGAAATTCATCCCATCTTCTATTGTCTGGGATATCTGGTGGGAGAGGAATAAGAGAATCTTTCGTTAAGTTTCATCATCACTGCAAAAGGTTGTGGAAGGAATAGAAAAATCCATAACAGAGATTGTTAATGCAAATGTTCATAATTTTAAAGGTAAACATGTTTTCTCCCCTTGCGATAACTTAATTATTAGTTAATGTATGGGCCTTGCATTCCCTATCCTCCTTGTCCCTATATGTCATTCCAAGCTATCTTTTATTAGAGAAAACACTAAATGGATTCCTACTCATTCTGATCAAGTTAAATTGGATTTTGATGGTTCCTCAAAGGGAAATCCAAGAAAATGTCGTATTGGTGTTTGCATTAGAGACCATCATGGATATTTTTTAGCTCTTAAATCATCTAGCATCCCTCATTGGACCAACAATATGGAAGAAGTGTTAGCATTACTTCATGGTTTGGTATTGTTTAAAAAATTGGGATTGAATAAATTGCACATCGAAGGTGATTCAAAAGTTATCATTAATGCATGCATCAATCAAAAATATTATAATTGGTAGATTATTTATGTTTTGAAATAGGCCTGGACATTGTTAGACTCATTTGGGGAGTATTATATATCTCATACATATGGGGAGGTTAATATTATTGCTGACACATTAGCTAATATGGGTGTTTTTGACATCAATCTTGATTCTTCTGTTAGCCCCATTCCTTGGACTGATTACCCAGAGCTAAAGTATCTAATCAATTTAGAGATATTGGTCTAGTTTGAGCATCTAGTTTATGCATGCCATAGACATGTTAATTTATTCGATAAGGGTCACCAGCACATACTTTTTCTTTATTACTTCTTCACCCTATCACAATCCTACAAAGTTCATTCATGTAATGATTTGGTCTTTTAATTCACATATGTTTTGGCTTAGCTAGATCAAGCTTGTGCATGCCAAAGTTTTTGCATGTTCTTTACACATACATTGGGACATATTAATTATGGTTGTACTGCTGAAAAAATTATTGTGATATACACTTGGTGGTTTCATGTTTAAAGATGATGGCATTTATAACTATTATGGCTTCATTAAGTATGCCATGATTTTTTATGTAAATGTGTATGATCTATTCGCATGTGTTAAAGATCATACCAAGTGTGATTTCAGACAGGCTCATACTTTAAGGGGTGTTGGTTATTTAATGGCTCGCTTTCAATGAAACATCATCCCAATGACAAGAGGTATCATCCATACTATGTTCTAGACCAAAGAGACATTCATGTTTTGTACAAACAAAGAAGCATAACTTGTCATAGAGCATGTTCATAAATAGAGAAAGCAGTGATTCAAGGACACGTTCAAAACAATGACAAATTGAAAAGATCGTTATGAAAGATAGTGAGATAAATGCACAGGGGAAACCATATTAAGCATCATATAACAATGACATTTCATTCTTTCGATTGTCTTGTTGACAATGTTAGTCATGGCTATAGATAGAAGCATATAAAGAAAAAAGGAAGCATACAATGAAATCACTATTCAAAGAAGATAAACAGTCAAGTAGTAATGAAGCACATCAAGGGGATGACAGTTTTATAAACCAGAAGTAGTGATCAAAGCAATGATAGCATATAGAGATACAGGGATGAAGCAAATGGATAAATTTTATAACAGTGGTAGGAGAAGATGTTGTCACAATGAATTACAAGGACTATCATTAAGAGCCAAGTTATGTGATTGTCTCAACAGTTATAGTTGAAGCAACTACTACACATGTTATAAAAGGAAGCAATATTGCATGATAGAAAACAAGGATAAAATCAATCATCATAACCTTTCATGTCAAGAAGATAAAAGACAGAGTGATGCCAAGTCAAATGAACTCATGTGACTAGATTAAAGGAATAGCCATTGTTAGAATAACTGAGAGGGGGGTGAATTAGTTAAATCATATATCCTACAGTCCCAAACTCTTAGATGTACTTTTCAAAACTTTTTCAATAATTCAAATAGCTCGGTAAGATAAAATATCAATCTTTCTATTCATTTACCGAATACCAGTAATTATCCAAACTGTGATTACCGATAAAATCAAGTATGTAGTATGTAAAGTATGATAGAAAAATAATCATAAAAAATAACACATAATACAATGATTTAATGTGGAAACCCTACTAAGGGAAAAACCACCTGGGACTGGTAACCCAAAATATTTCACTCTTCTGAAGTGAGCTCGGTTAGGAGCCAACCATGTTAAAGGTTATAATGCACACTGTTAGGTGTGACCTGGTTAGAGGATTTATCACTAACAGTTAACTTTTGACCAAAATTCACTATGGGGTCAACAAGATAACAATTAACATTCCTTGAATGTTATATAGTAATACAAAAAGACTGTTAGGTCCACTCGATTAAGATATTTTGCTGAATCAATGGCTAAACTAATACAGTACTGATCTAATTCAAATACAACTCAATTGAAAATATTCAAATCTTTCTAAGCTCATAAAATTCATCTGATCATTAAACAATTCACTTCCTCATATTTCCCCAACTTACTTCACTTGATGTATATATATCTCTGATGCTCAGTTATGCCTGCACCTCGGTTATGTCTGTAACCAGTTTGATCAGGAATGAATGAATAAAGTCTTCACACAAAATCTTCTACAGTCTCTATTCATTTGGCATGTTTCAACAATGAAACTCATGTCTCTTAAATAGACAAGTAAACCGTTTTCATATCAGCCATCAAATTTTTCCTCTTAAACTCATCTATCCATTTTGTTGCTTAAATCTTCCTCGGTAGATGTGTCAATAACACATTTCAATCTCATCCTTTAGATCATCTCTGAATTATGTCAGTCATCAATCTTATAATAAAATTCATCTGTTACCTCGAAATCATAACAATTTCTAGCTCGTCAATTTCATTTGGTTGTTCTTAGCATTTAATGTTTTCATCCATACTCAATTAATACTGAATGCATCGGTGATAACTAACTTGGTTATTACTGTCACTCAGTATACACAAGACTTTCTCGGTGTATATAGAAATCTTCAATTACCGACCACATTAACTTGTTCAATTCAGATCTCTTCTTCATAATATAATAATGTAACATGCTCAAGTCAACAATATAATGCCATAGACTCATAAATAAGTTACCCAATGTATACCTTATCCTTATATGTCAAATCCATCTTTTCTTTATGTAGATGTCTCATTTGTTCACCATTTCTTCCTTCTACAGATATTCAAATGTTTATAGCTATCATGATAAGTATAGTCAAAACTAGTTGACATCAATGACAACATATTGACTGATTTAATCATCTTGCATATCACTTTGATGCAGGAGCATCTTGGGTCTTTGGCAATCTTGCATCAACCAAAAACATTTTCTGATTTTTGTACCTGTTTGTTGTAGTTTTCTTTATAATATTTGCATTTTATAGTTTCATGGTGTGTGAAGATTACATCATGTTGGGGACCTATTTGGGAACCTTCTCCTATGAGCACATCAAGTTTGGATGGACTGTTTCAAAGTTACAGCTATTTTCCTTGCTGTCGGAACAATGTTTTCCTTTAGTTTTGGTGCTGATTGTTCATGTTGATTCTCTTGATCCATAAGGAATATTATTTTGTACACTTAAGGGCTTCAAGGGGACCTAAATTAATATCATTCCCCAAGAGTGAAAAATTCAATTCATTATGAGTAAAAAGTTATGCCTATTTTGCCTCAGGACCTATTCCCTGCCAGTTTTTGGGTGAAACATGTGGTGTTTCTTCTTGCGATGTTCCATGTGCTCATATGGGACCTTGCACACTTAAAGGAATGTTCTTGGGTCAAGTTAGGACCTAATTTTAAAGGCACATCAATTTATATTCATTCTAGCATTAGTTTTGGTTTAAATCTTGAGACTAGACCTATATTGTAATCAAATGCCTGACTAGCCGACCTGTGGCTTACGTGGCTATATAAGGGGTCTAGATTGATGTAGTAGGGCATCATGGGTGAGATATAGGAAGGATTATCAAGATACATCATTGGAGAAAAAGATAGGATGCAAGCTATAATTTTGAATTCATAATTCTCATTGTATAAGGCCGAAACCTGAAAGGCCTCACAGTCGGGCATGTTGAAAGAAATAATATAATTCTCTGTTGTTGCTGCCAGTTGATTGTCTCATATCCATTGTGTTTCCATTATGTTCATGTGATATTTATATTGCTTCTGTTGTGTAACTTTGAGCAAGGGCTTGTTGTGGATTCAAGTGGAATCAATTCTGCTTGATTCTGCTTGTATCTACCCTACCCCTGTGTCAAGTGGTATCAGAGTTCTTTCTTTCTTGTGGATTGGATCATGGAGAACCTTATTGGATTTGGTTGTAGGGTGGCAGATCTGAGATCTAACCTATAACTTGTAGAAGGTTATGATCTTGCTGGAACCTGATTGTCAAGATGGTTCGTGGTAGAGGAAATGATAATCCTATCATGGATATGCTGAGGCAAATTGCAACTAGGCTTGAAGCTATAGAGACAGCCTAGAGAAGAGGAGCACATCTTGAAGATGTTAGTGATGAAGAAGAAGAAGCAGCACCTAATGTTGAACTTGAAGTTGAACAAGATGAGGAAAGACTTTTGAGAGTTTTGTCTAAGGCTAACTCTAGACCTGTAGTTGAAGTTGCTTGCTATGATGGAAGAATTCAGACCGATACACTTTTGGATTGGATCTCTAGATGGATAAATACTTTGAGTATGAAGGTACTCCTGATAATAAGAAGGTTAAGATAGCAGTCACAAAGTTAAAAGGGCATGCATCTCTTTGGTGGGATCATTTGCAAACTGAGAGATAGAAGAGAGGAAAAGAAAAGATCAAAACATGGATGAAGATGGTTGGAAAGATGAAGAAGAAGTTTCTTCCAGCTGACTACCAAGTTAGTCTGATGAGAAAGATGCAAAATTTGAGACAAAAGGACATGAGTGTGAAAGAATATACTGAGGAATTTTACAAATTGGATATTAGATCTAGACATGTGGATGATGAAGTTGAGAAGGTGGCTAGATATCTGAATGGCCTAAGGACATCTATTCAAGATGAGATTAGTTATGTGAAGATTGATAGTGTGGAAGAAGCATACCAATTTTCTTTGAAGGCTAAAGAAAGATTGACAAAAAGACATGATCAAAGACAAAGGGGAAGAGGTGGAAGACTTCAAAGAAGTAGAGGTAGATCTAATGGAGAAAGTAGTAGATCTAAAAATTTAGTGCAAGATAAAGGATGGAAAGATGAGCCTACTAAAAGAGGTAATTACTCTAGAGGTATCTATACTGGTTACTCTAGGAATAACAATAATGGTAGAAGAGAAGAGAAATCTTGGTTTAAAGGTACTTGTTACAAATGTGGTGAAGAAGGACATAGAGCTTTTGAATGCACTAACTCTGGAAAGAAGACTGGAGGTAATGGTAGAAATAATTTGGCTTGTGAAGAAGTTGAGGAAATGTCTAATGAACCTAAACATGGTGAGAACTTGATGCTAAGAAGGATCTTGTGGAATGAAGAAGCTAATGAGGAACCTATTTTGAGGAAAAGTTTGTTTAGAACCAAATGTAAGATCACTGATAAATGTTGCAAGGTGATCATTGATAGTGGAAGTTCTGATAATTTGGCATTTGAAGAGCTGGTTAGCAAATTGCAGTTGCAAAGATTGAAACATCCTAAGCCTTACCATATTTCTTGGATCCAGAAGGAGCATAAACTACTTGTAAGTGAACAATGCCTTGTTAAATTCAAAATTGGGAATTATCATGATGAAGTCTTGTGTGATATTATGCCTATGGATTGTTGTCATATTCTTTTGGGTAGACCTTGGCAGTATGATAGGAAAGCTTTGCATGATGGTAGATTGAATCAATATACTATTTGGATGGATGGAAAGAAACAAGTGTTGTTGCCTTTGATAGAGAAGTTTGATGAAAGTCACTGTACCACAGTCAGAGTATGTTTGGTTGACGGTAAAAAGTTTGCAAGAGAAATGAAAGAACAAAATGTTTGCTTTGCTTTTATTCCAAGAAAGACTGAGAAACAAGATGAGTTAGAACATGCACCTGAAGTTAAGTCTTTACTGAATGAATTTTATGACATCATTTTTGATAATGTACCTGATGGTTTACCACCTATGAGAAGTATAAGTCATTGTATGGATTTGATACCTGGAGCTAGTTTTCCTAATAAAGCACCACATAGGTTGACACCTGATGAAAAGACTGAATTGAATAGACAAGTGCAAGAATTGCTTGAAAGAGGTTTGATTAGGGAAATTTTGAGTCCTTGCATAGTAACTACTGTATTAGCACCTAAAAAGAATGGAGAATGGAGAATGTGCACTGATTCTAGAGCTATAAACAAGATAATAGTAAAGTACAGATTTCCTTTGCCTAGGATGGATGACATAATGGACAGTTTAAGTGGAGCAAAGTATTTCATAAAGATTGATTTGAAAAGTGGATATCATCAGATAAGGATCAGAGAAGGGGATGAATGGAAAACTACTTTTAAGACTACTGAAGGTTTGTATGAATGGTTGGTTATGCCTTTTGGTTTGACTAATGCACCTAGTACTTTTATGAGGATAATGAATGAAGTTTTGAAAAGATTCTTGGGTAAGTTTGTGATTGTATATCTTGATGACATTTGATATTCAGTAAGAGTAAGGAGGAACATCTTGAACATATCAGACAAGTATTGCAGAGATTGAAGGAAGAAAAGTTGTTGATTAATTTGAAGAAATGTTCATTTATGAAAGAAGATATTGTGTACCTTGGTTTTGTAATTTCAGCTAATGGATTAAAGATGGATCTTGAGAAAGTGAGAGCTATACTTGATTGGCCTACACTAGAGAATGTTGGAGAGGTAAGATCATTTCATGGATTGGCAAGTTTTTATAGGAATTTTATCAAAAATTTTAGTTCTATTTGTAATGCAATGACTGAAACTATGAGAGGAGATAAAAAGGATTTCAAATGGACACATGGAGCACAAAGGAGTTTTGAAACATTGAAACAAAGAATTGCAGAGTTGCCTACACTTGCTTTGCCTGATTTTAATAAAGTTTTTCAAGTTGAATGTGATGCTAGTGGTAGTGCAATTGGAGTTGTTTTGAGTCAAGAAGGAAAACCTATAGCTTTCTTTAGTGAAAATTTGAATGATGCTAAGAGAAAATATTTAGTTTATGACCAAGAATTCTATGCTATTATTCAAGCTTTGAAGAAGTGGAGACATTATTTGATGCCTAAAGATTTTGTGTTGTATACCAACCATAAAGCTTTGCAGTATTTGGGAAGTCAGAATAAGTTAAATCAGAGACATATGAAGTGGGTTGAGTTCTCGCAGAATCTTTCCTTTTCATTGAAGCATGAGTGGATAGTCAAATAAGGTTGCTAATGCCTTGAGCAGAAGAAGAAATTTGCTGACAGAAATGAGAGTTGAAGTACTTGGTTTTGATGATTTGAAGTATTTGTATGAGGCTGACATTGATTTTTCAAAGCCTTGGAAAGCTTGTAAAGAACACACAGTGAGTGATAAGTGGTCTGATTATTTCATTCAAGAAGACATGTTGTTTAAAGGAGTTCAGTTGTGCATACCTAGAGGATCTATGAGAGAGAACATAATGAAGGAGAAACATAGTGGTGGACTTGTTGGACATTTTGGGATTGATAAGACAATGAATTTGATTTCAGAAAGATACTTTTGGCCACAAATTTACAGAGATGTACAGAGAATGGTTAGAGGTTGTAGAATTTTCCAAATAGCAAAAGGAACTAGTCAGAATTCAAGATTGTATACACCTTTGCCTGTACCTGATAGACCTTGGGAAGATGTGAGTATGGACTTTGTTCTTGGATTGCCTAGAACTCAGAGAGGTAATTATTCTATTTTGGTAGTGGTTGATAGATTTTCTAAGATGGCTCATTTCATAACTTGTAAGAAGACATCTGATGCATTGCATGTAGCTGAATTATTCTTCAAGGAAGTGGTAAGATTGCATGGTTTGCCTAAATCTATTGTTTCAGACATAGATACTAAGTTTACTTGTTATTTTTGGAGGACACTTTGGAAGAAGATGAATACTAATTTGAAGTTTAGTTCTACATTTCACCCTCAGACAAATGGACAGACTGAAGTTGTGAACAAAAGTTTGGGAAACTTATTGAGATGTTTAGTTGGAGAGAAACCTGCTAATTGGGATTTGATTTTGACACAAGCAGAGTTTGCATATAATAATTTAGTGAATAGTGTACACACTAAAATATGCACTTCTATGAACCATTACATGCAAGGTTGCTCAAGAATGAGGCCTCACAAAGCGGCTCATAGCTCTCTATGCATGGAGTTGCAAGGGACTATGAGTTTTGCTCTCAGCTAGAGCTACAAGAAAGTGACCTTGCTAGTCAACCATACAATGAGAGATTCAAGTGAAGACAAGGGAAACAATGCCAATATCTCCAAGAATCACTATGAAGATGCAATGCAATGCAACTAGTATGAAAGTGCAAGACTAATCTATCAAATGAAGTGCAAACTACACTATGAAAAGAAGTACAATAGATTTCAAGCCCCTAATTAAGCTATGTGAGATCTATTCTATTGCATAAAAGGAAATCTAATCTATGATGCCATGATCATGCAACTAAGAAAACAAATATAAACTAGATGATGAAAGCAAAAAGTCTTCAATGTCTTCAAACTCCAAATGCACCTAAAACCTGCAGCATAACATTAGCATAAAACAAGGATATCCAAATGAAGGAGAGAGCTCTCCTTTTATAAGAAATGAGGAGAAATGGACCATGGAGATTAAGAGGCAAAAAGTCTTAATCAGCGGTGGAGGTTGAAAGAGGAGCAATCCATGTGCACAAACATCCTCCAATGAGAGTGAAGTGTTGACTTTTGAGCCTCATGTGAGACAAAAAATACTTTTCTCTTTTTATAAAATAAGAATAATGCTTTATTTGTGCAACTTAGGATAAGAGGAAAAGTGGGGGATTTTTATTTAATTGAAAGGGGAGGAAATATTCCTTTTAAATAAATAAAGACTTAGGATAAATGGTTAGCCCCTAGGATAAAAATCCAATATATGATCGAAATTAAGACTTGATCAAGAAATTGATATTGTTGAAAATATTGATTATTGATAAAAATGATTCAGGATTGATAAATCAAATAAATGGGGCCCAAAGTCTAGGTGACCATTTTAGGGTGCATACATTTGCCCCTCTTTGACTAATGTGTGATCGATTTGAGAACACATGTAGTCAAAGAATGAAGTTGCAATGTGAGATCGATTTGGGATCACAAAACAACTCAGATATGAGGTCAATTCGGGATCACATCCGGACAAACATAGAGAAAGGCCTTTGAACATGAGGTCGATTCGGGATCACATTCAAAGTAAGAGATAAGAATCTCAAATTTGAGCAAAAGATCACAAAAGATGTCTGAATCAGGAAGATCAAGCAATTGGGGATGAGAATCCCATAAATACTGCCCCCTCGGAATCGAAATCGAAATCAGGTAGAGGAGAGACAGCAAATCGATAAAGATTTGATCAAATCAGAATGAAATCACAATCGAAGGTAAATGATAATAGGATAACCATTAGGCAATGAAACATGCCCCAGCGATGAGCTAGAAGAAAAGAGATAGGGCGAATGAAAGACTAGAAAAATGACAGACATGAAAAGGAAGAAATTCCACTGAAAATCAAATTATGCCTCAAAAAGTCAGTCAACTGCATAGAAGAATGAGAAAAAATTTGGAAACGCAACTCAGATTTCGATTTCGAGTCCGAAAATGGATAGAAAATGATGTGATATGAAAGACTAGAAATGAAAGATATGATCAAGAAGAATCAGAAAATGAGCATAGTTGACCAACTAGTCCGTAGATGATAAAAAGGAGAGCTCTCTCCATATGCAAGATGCAAAACTAGACTAACATGAACCTAATAATGCAAGCTACTATGAAAGTGGTTGACTTGCAAGGTCACAACGCTTATAGACATCTAATTATCATCATCGAGCGTTATTGGTAGTGTCGTAAGATCATACAATGCACACTAGCATAACTATGTGGATATGAATATGATCTTTATTAGATAGAAATGTGGGAATCTCACCAAGGCATCAAAGACATGTAGGTCAAGATGACTAATGCAGTGAGATCACCTAAATTTGATGTGGTGAGATTATGTTTGTATCAAGACACATGAAAGTCAGGATAACTAGAAGCATGCACTCGCATAATAGTCAAGGATAATACCTTGTCAATCCATAGTGTCAAGTAAGACTAGCATAAATGCTCATGACAGTTAGGATCAACAAAATATACCCACAAGCAGATAAAGAAAGAAAACATGTTCTCATTCCCTCAGTCTTCTAGCTATGCATCATTGAAAACTTCTCAGGGAGAGACCACTCATCAAAGAAATCCTCATAGATAGCACACAAATAAAAGTAAAGTCGCCATATCTCAAGCGAGTTGATTGTTTAAGTGTGTGTGTGTTGGTCATAGAGTCAGACTCTGAGTATCATATCTGCTTAGTGAGAAATATCACATCATACGAGACTGTTGGGTAAGACATCTGATAAGTGTTAAGAAACACTCGACGCAAGGGTAATGTTGAAAAACACTGTTTGGGGTGGTGTTAAAAAACACCTGTTGTGAAATGTCCTAAGAGACAAACACAGCAAAAGGACCTATGCGAACAGTTATGCCCCCCAGACAAAGACAAAGACCAATTCCAGACTAAGTCAAATAAGGTCAAGGCATGATGGAAAGTGGCTAAGTGTCGAGGACGCATGCCAACAAATAAGGGTGCAAAGGCCTCAAGTAGCACCTGTTTCCAGGTTTTCACCACTTGGAATCTTTTTTCATTTTTTCATTTTTTTTTTTTTTGAGATTTTTTCTACCAAGGCGCCTATTGCTAGGTTTTCACCAAGGTACTTTTTCAATTTTTTCAATTTTTTTGAATATTTTGATTTTTTTGTATTTTTTTTCAGGACTTTTTATGCTTTTTAGGATTTTTTCAGCATCATATATGAATTTTTTTGGAATTTTTTTAGGACCAATAAGATATATACAAAGGATGCTCCCAGACAGAACGGGCATCAAGGATAGAACTTCTTAAGGTGCACAATGTTGATGGGATCAGGGAGCTGTTCTCCATCTGGATCTGACAGTAAATACGCACCAGTACCAAAAGCGGCTGTGATGACATATGGTCCAAGCCAGTTAGGTTCAAACTTGCCCTTTTGCTCTTTATTTTGTTGGTTCTTAGGGTTTTCTCGTAAAACAAGATCACCTATTTGAAATTCTCTAGGGCGAACCTTCTTGTTGAATGCCTTGGACATACGCTTCTGATACACTCTCATATGATCAAAGGAAGCCTTACGCATCTCATCTAGAAGTTCTAGTTCCTGTAACCTCATGGCGCGGTAATCCTCATCTGTAATCAAACCTTTGAGTGAGACTCTAAGGGATGGTATCTCAACTTCTAAAGGCAATATTGCTTCAGCGCCATAGGTGAGAGAGAAAGGAGTGGCCCTTGTAGGTGTGCGAATGCTTGTTCGGTAAGCCCATAGTGCTGGATTGATTTGTAAGTGCCAATCCCTACCATTCTTGTGTACTGTTCTATGAAGAATCTTAAGAATGGTTTTGTTAGAAGCTTCTGCCTGTCCGTTTCCTTGTGGGAAATATATGGAGGACCAATGTTGCTTGATTTTAAACTTTTTGCATAGGTGCTTTAGGTCCTTATTCTTAAATTGACCTCCATTGTCAGTAATGATCTCAGAAGGCACTCCAAATCGGCAAATGATATGATTCAAGATGAACAAAGAAATGGTCCTTCCTGAAGCAACAGAAAGTGGTACGGCCTCCACCCATTTTGTGAAGTAGTCAGTGGTATTAATAATGAACTTGTGTCCACCTGATGAGTTGGGATGAATTTGCCCAACTAGATCAAAGGCTCAGCGCTGAAATGGCCAATGAGAAATAGAAGGAATCAGCTCCCTACCCGGAGCATGAATCAGGTTGCCGTGTTTCTGACATTTTTCACATGACTTAGCAAAGGTGACTACGTCCATCTGCATTGTGGGCCAATAATATCCCGCCCTAAGAAACCTTCGGGCCATGGCAAGACCATTAGAATGTCCACCACAAATGCCCTCGTGGATGTCAGCTAATGCTTGGTTGGATTCCTCCTTTTCCAAGCACCTAAGGAGTGTCCCATCTAAACCCCTCCTATATAAGTCACCAGAGATGAGGGTGTGGCGAGAGGCGTTACGGATGAGGTTTCGGTGTTCGGAGTGGGTGAATGTGTCAGGGATGATGCCATCACGAAGATATGAATAGATAGCACCATATCGGGAAGACTTGTGTGTGATAATGGCACAAATGACACGGCTTTCAGATGAGTCAAAGATGGGATGGTGTAGCTCTTCCACCAGGAATTCAAATCTAGATTCATGTGTCTCCAACTGAAGAAGTGAAGCTAATGTGGCCATGGCGTCTGCAGCTTTGTTTTCTATCCTAGGGATTTGTTGAAACGTCACAAAGGTGAAATAGCGTTTCAAAGAATCAACCATCTTTTTATAGGGTATCAATTTGTCATCCTTGGTTTGATACTCTTCATTGACTTGGTTGATGATTAGCTGAGAATCCCCAAAGACATGTAATTCTGTGATATTCCATTCTATAGCCATTTTCAAGCCATTAGTTAAAGCTTCATATTCTGCAATATTATTGGTACATGGGAATAATAGTTTATAAGACTTTGGAATGTTGTACCCATGTGGAGAAACAAATAACACTCCAGCACCTGATCCATTTTGCATGTGGGAGCCATCAAAGAACATTGTCCAAGTGCGAGTAGTGGTATATAAGATGTGTTCGTCTGGGAATTCCACTTGGACTGGCATACTATCATGGATTGGAAAATCAGCTAATTGGTCAGCAATAGCTTGTCCTTTTATTGCCTTCCTTTCAACGTACTCTATGTCAAATTCAGTGAGAACCATCATCCATTTAGCAAGTCTACCCGTCAGGGCAGCCTTACCAAGCAAGTATTTAAGGGGATCAATTTTGGCAACCAAGTGTATGGTATGAGCAAGCATGTAGTGGCGCAACTTTTGAGAAGCAAACACCACCACGAGACAAGACTTCTCAATATTATTGTAATTGATCTCATAGGAGACTAGAGTACGACTGATATAGTAGATGGCTTGTTCTTTCCCAGTATCATCTGTTTGAGCCAATAATGCCCCCAGGGAAGTGTCTGTAGCTGAGATATATAGGATCAATGGTTTCCCTGGAATAGGAGGCATTAAGATCGGAGGATTAGCCAAGTATTGTTTGATCTGATCTAGGCTCTTTTGACAATCTTCGTTCCAAACACAAGAAGCACCCTTATGCAATGTCTTGTTGAAGGGTTGCGCTCTATCTGCAAGCTGAGAAATAAACCTCTTAATTGATTGAAGATGTCCCTGAAGACTTCTCATTTGGCTGATATTTCAAGGAGGTGGCATATCTAGGATTGCTTGGACCTTTTCGGGATCAACCTCGATACCTTTTGCTGATATTATGAATCCTAAAATTTTGCCTGAGGTGACACCAAATGCGCACTTCTTTGGATTCAATCTGAGTTGAAATTGTTCCATACGATCTAGAATTACTTCCAGATCATTGAGGTGTGTGTCCGTTTTTCTTGATTTTGCCAGGGTATCATCCACGTAATCTTCCATATTTTTGTGCATCATATCATGAAAGATAGTTGTCATAGCTCTTTGGTAGGTTGCTCCTGCATTCTTTAACCCGAATGGCATGACGTTCCAACTGTAGGTTCCCCATGCACATGTGAATGCTGTTTTCTCTTGGTCTTCAGGAGCTATTTTGATTTGATTATACCCTGAGAAACCATCCATTAGGGAATATATGTCATAGCCCGTCGTCATGTCCACGATCATGTCAATGTTTGGCAGTGGAAAGTCATCCTTTGGGCAGGCTTTGTTTAGATCTCTAAAATCTGTGCAGACACGAATGGACCCGTCATGTTTAGAGACCGGTACTATGTTTGAGATCCATTCTGCATAATCGATGGCTCTAATAAATCCATCTCTCAAAAGCTTTTCTAATTCTCCCTTGACAAGTAGAGCTATATGTGGATGCATTTTTCTTAGTCTCTATTTTACTGGCTTGACTCCTGGAGCTATAGATAAGTGATGCATTATGAGATTTATGTCAAGCCCTGGCATGTCTGAGTAGGTCCATGCAAAATTAATTTTCTTTTTCTGTAAAAATTGTACATATGCCTTGGTCTCTTCCTCTGATAAAGACTGAGCAAGATGGACTATCTGAGGATTTTCTTCTGTGTTTAGATTGACCGGCTTTGTTGGTTCAATCAATATTGATGATCTATCCTGGAAATAGCTTGGCAAGTTATTAAGTACCCCATCCTTAGGTGCCTCAAAGAGGTTTTCACCTTTGGATGCGTCATTTCTTTTTACTATTTTTGGTTCTGACACCGCCACAAAGTGGTTTTCACCATCAGACCTATTTTTCTTTTTGTCTTTTATTTTGAGACTGAGGTACTTAATATCAGGCTCTGTCATGCTAGTTGTTGGTTCACTGGTGGAAGAAGCCACGGGTTCGAGAGCATTCAGATAGCAAGCAATGTCGTAATCATTGTGAAATGTGAGGAATGTGGGCTCTTGGTGGCGCTGAGACCAGTCAATCAGGTCAAAGTGAACAAGGGACAAGTCAATGGTAGGTTCGATGTTGTTAATGCGAAAGGTGTCATCTCTGGTGACCATATAATCGGAGCTCATCAAGTCTTCTCCTAAGATACCTGAGTTGGGGCTCATCCTATCAAACGAAGCATCGTCTACTAAGGCGATTTGAGGAGGGCAATCCTCTAGTCTGACACTAGGATCGTTAGTTGCATCGGGTTGGGTACTATAGGTATGGATAATATCCACGTCTAGATCAATTGTTACGTCTGAAAGTGAATCCCATTCATATTCATGGGAGTCTATCTTTGAGTCATCATTTAGGCCTCGTGATGTAGAAGCTTCAAGGTTAGGAAGGGTTTCCCCCTCTCTAGTGCTAGTATTGGTACTATCCATCGTAGCTAGGACAGTAACACTTTCCTTTGTCGATCTAGAAGTCATACAATCACTATCCGTCGCAGCTGGGATAGTAGGAGTATTAAGCATCAAATCTGTGGAATCCCCCCAAAGGAGATTTGTTGAGGGCACCCAATCATCAGACACGTCCTGTTGGTTGGAGAGATTGGGCGTATAATCTGCATCACTATCACTGTCCGTTGCAGCTGGGATAGGGATACCTTTCTTCTTCTTATTCTCAAACCCTAAGCCGACCATGGACTTATTTTTACGTCCAAAAAGAGCATGATCAAGAGGCTCAGCTTTAGCATCCAGCCTATGACTAAGGGGACCAAATCCCGGATATCCCATATTTTTAACCAGTGTATATCCTTTCCCATAAGTTTCAGGTGAAGGAGCAAAATTCTCATTATGTTTGTATTTCTCTTCGTGATATATCCAGTTCCTTACAGCAACTTCCTCTTTCTCTTCTTGAATGGGGACCGAAGACTCAACAAATTTCCCAAATAACGTCATTGCTGATGATGAAGGCTTCATATTTGGGGAGGGTCTCCCATAAGACCTAGGAGAGATTGGCATTTTTGTAAAAGAATCAATCTTATAATCTCCCATCCCAAGGTCCATGGTTTTGAATTTCTGCTTGCATTGTTCAAGTGAACTACTAGGACTGTCAGCTTCTCTATTCAAAGGTACATGTGATCCCGCAGAAATGTTATTAACTGATAGAGCACTGTCTCCAGGGATGCAAATTTCTACACCATTATGGGGAAACTTAACACACTGGTGATATGTCGATGGGACTGCCTGCATTTCATGAATCCATGGCCTACCTAGCAAAATGTTGTAGGCTAGAGGTCCAACATCAACAATTTGGAATAATATGTCTTTTTCTACGGGACCAATACGAATAGGCAAAACAGCCAATCCCTTAGAACTTCCTTCTGCTTCGTCATATGCTTTGATTGTGATTCTTTTCTTTGTGTCAATGATGTTCTCGGAATACCCTAGAGCTAGCAGCAAACTCAGGGTACAAATATTGAGCCCCGCACCCCCATCTATCAGTACACACCTAACACGAGTTTTATGAATCATGACCTCGATGTGTAAGGCCAAATTATGTGGGTGACTAATGGATTTGTCATCTTCTTCTGAGAAGGTGAGGAAATGAGGGCTAGCCAAATGGTTGACCATGTTTTGGAATTGGTCGATATCTAAGTTATTAGGGACATTGGTTGCTCGCAAAGCATCCTCAAGAACACGCTTGTGCTTAGGAGATAATTCTAAAAGCTCAAAAATGGATATCTGAGAGGGTGTACGTTGTAGTTGGTCAATAAGGTTATAATTGGAATTAGGACCAACGACAGGTTTTGGAGGAGCACCTTTGGACACGGGCTGTTTAGACTTGCTAGTGCTAGGACCTTTGATGATAATGGGTGCTTGAGCCTGACCCCTAGTGACAGCATTGAGGGACGGGGGCATTCCTTGTGAGTGAGGACCTCTTATCACCACAGCGGGTCTTTCATTAGTCATAGGAATTGAGTCCACATTATGTCTGTAAGGATCTTTCTTTCTTACCATGTTGATATTATCATCAGCCACTTCAAGCATGTTAATCACATTATCAGCATGTGTGTATGTATAGTTAATAGCCGCCTTGCAGTTCTTACTGCTAGAATTCTCTCCTTTTTCATATTTAGGCAAGGGCTCTTTAAAGGCCTTATGGTCTGCATTAGTAGTTAACCCATCTACTTGTAATTGTCCTTTCTCAATAAGGTCTTGGACAAGATGCTTGAGTTTAAAACAATTTTCTATGTCGTGTCCAATCCCATTATGGAAAACGCAAAAAGCCTTAGCATCCCGCCAATGAGGTAAGGGATCTGGTATTCGATGTTTTGTAGGATCCTGTGGGTGCGCCAGATTATGAGCAACTAGTGTCTTAAAAACATCTGCATAGGATTCTCCCAATTTAGTGAATTGTCTTTTCTCCGTTTTAGATCTCTTTTGATACTGAGGTTTGTCTTGTTGCGTTGACGATGTTTGCAACTTCATAGCTTGAACTGCATGAGAGAGATTAAGAACTCCTTCATTTTTGACCTGAGATGAATCAACAACTCCGTCGTTGACGACTTGCTTGTTTTTGTTCCAATAGGAGTTCTTTTTGTCCTTGTTACCATTAGTATTGTTATTTTGGCTATTGTTGTTATTTGTTGGTTTAGCCAAAATTCCTTGTTCTTTTAGGACATCCTCAATGCGACATGCCACCTCTACCATAGTATCAAAGGAATTAAATGGGATTTTCTTGACTTCATATTTGAGTTCTGGTATTAGATTGTTCACAATGATATCAATTCTCTCTTCTTCAGGGATTGTCCTTGGGTATTTCAAACACAATCGCCTCCATCATTGTCAAAAGGTAACAAAAGATTCCCCTTGATTTTGCTTAAGTTTACACAAGTCAAGCATGGTGACCGACCTAGATAAATTGTAAGTGAAATGTTGCACAAATCTTTGGACAAGTTCTCTAAATGTCTTTACTGGAGGGGAAAGGTTGGTGAACCACTCCATGGCTTGACCTTTTAAGCTCCTTGGGAATAATCTCAGCAAGTAGGAGTCTTCATGGTGAAAGGAAAAGCTCATTATGTAGAATTGTCGAACGTGGTCGTGAGGGTCACCAGTGCCATCATATTTGTCGTATGTTGGGAATTCCATTTTCTTAGGAAATTCTACCATCACCACACTTTTGTCAATGGGGTTAGGACATATGGAGTCCAAATGAAATGTGCTCTTGGGAGCCTTCATTCTGTCTATATCTTTTTGTATTTGTAAGATCACCTCATCAGTTGAAGGATTCTGTTTCTTGATTTTTTGGTGAACATCAAAGTTATATGGAACTTTAGCGCCTTTGTTGATAAGACTTTCCAAGAATTGGTCTTTGTTTTGTTCCACGTATTGCTCCACATAGGCTTGAAAGGATGGTTCTTGTTGCATGGTCATGAAGTCCATATGATCAAATTTAGCATAACTGCCTCCATGTTGTGAGCTATGATGTGCTCGTTGGGAGGGTTGTTTTGAATGTCTATGAGACGATTGTCTCCTATGATGGTCATATCTTGAAGTCCTTCTTCCTCTAGGACTTGGGGATCGTGAGGGTGTCTTTGATCTTCTTCGAGGGCTAGGGGAAGGGGTAGATGGGGGCGAGTTGATCCCACTATTGGCTCCCTTCCCGTTAAATCAACTTTGGAGTTGTTGTGCATAGAGTCTATCTTCTTCTTCTTGGGCGACTCTTTTCTGTATATCCAACAATGCACGTTCCTCTTCCTCTAGTTGTCGAAATTTTTCCTTTTTTGCAGCCTGTTCATCTAAGTAGGCTTGCTTCTCTCTCTCAATGCTTCTCAATCTTGTATTTGCATATCGAGAAGTGTCCTTAAGTGGGGAGGTTTGTCTTGAATGCCTTATTGCATTAGCTGCGTTAATATGGTGATCACTAGATTCGTTGTTCTGGTCTTCATGTTGTGACCCTGAATCTGAGTGAGCTGACTGATGCTGTCTTTCAGCTCGTTGATGAGCATCAAAATACCTCACGTTGTTAGGAGGTGACCCGGGTGGACTGGCGTGGGAAGAACCACCATACTCTCTTCTGTGTCGTTGAAAGATATCCTCAAGAGTTTGATTCATGGCTTCTCTTTGTTGTTGGGTGAAAGTGTAACTCATGTCCATACTTGACGAAAGTGGTATGAAAGAGGTGCTCACTTCACTAGGGTTAGCTCCCAGATTGAAACAAACCTCGGATTCACTCTTAGGAGATTGGTCAAAAAGGGGTCCTTTTCCCTTAGGTTGTCGACGGGTCTTGATAGGTGGTAACTGGCTAAAGGCAACAGGGGGTCGCTTCCCTTGATTAACTTGGTACCTTGTCATAATTGACATGAAAGAGAGATATTCTCAATGATAAGGTGATCTTTCAAAGTGTCAACACCAAACTAGGATAATCAAAATCCTCTATTGTCCAAAGAGAAATGAAAAAAAAGAAAAGAAAGGGGGCTTTACCAACACTGTCAAAGAGGTGCTTCAACTCAAAGGGTGACTACCCTTGCACTTTTGAATCAGGAGGTTGGGCTAGGCCAAAAGATAATTGAAAATGAAAGCGATTTGGACAATAAGAGAACTAAAATTTTCCCA
The DNA here is from genome assembly GCA_027943335.1 of Chamaecyparis obtusa. Taxonomy (NCBI): domain Eukaryota; kingdom Viridiplantae; phylum Streptophyta; class Pinopsida; order Cupressales; family Cupressaceae; genus Chamaecyparis; species Chamaecyparis obtusa. Next base: position 117,537 of record BSBK01004487.1, read on the forward strand.
GAATATAGCTAACAATTTTAAAGATGAACCTTGGCGCCAAGAATGGCTTTCTAACTTGACAATTATTCCAAAGTGACTTTGTAAATCAAATGATGCTATCCCAGAGAACTAAGAACCAGAAATTTGGCGTCAAGACAGATCTCAAACGTCAGGGTGAGAAGCCTGCTCTAAGACCTAGCCTAATTGACAGCAACTGAAACTGACCAAAATTTAAGCACGACAAAAATGAACCAGGTGATATACTCCAGGCTACTGGGGCGATAAACCTATACCCGTGTGATACTTCGCTCTGTGACAGGCGATACTTCTTAACACTTTCGGGCGATATACTCCAGGCAGGTCAGGCGATAGTCCGTCAGGGGTGAACTATCGCGCGATATTTCTCTTCAAATGGGGCGATATTTCTATAATGCGCGAAGTATCGCACGATACTTCACCTTACAGGGCGCGATACTGTTGCAGAATTATTCAACTCTTGACCAGAATTGTGTGAAATTTGCATTTTTGGGTCTGTTTGGTCAAAATTTTCAGTCTGAGGGTTGATGTTTTTGATTTTAGTCACGGTATCAGCAGAATTTCGGTAGGTTTGCAAACAGCAAGGGATCAAAACGTGGTCTCAAACACTTGAAACAAGGGCAAAAGCAACCTTGCCAAGGAAAACACTTGTGATATCAAAATTGAAAAAGCACCCTATGAATGCTACCGATTGTTTGTATGTTGAGAACGTTTACACTGGTATCACACAATCGAAGACAATTCAAGTAATTACTACCTACAAGACAAGGCTCAATACTTACCAACTTAGCCCACAACTTGATGCCCCCTTGCCTCACACCAAGTGGTTACCCACAAGAGATGTTGGCTTTGTCATGAAAATGTCAAAATGACACAACCAAAGGGACACATATGGTGAGTATCTTAAGGTGATCCGGGTAAACCACTTGGATCAATCCTTGCACTAAGAAGATAAGCGGCTAAAAGAGGGTGGCTTCTATCTAATGGTTCTTAGTGAGGATTTTCGTTCACAACACCCCTCTTGCTCCTCATAAAGGACTAGGACCTCGCGGCCTCAAGAGTACCTTAAGCATTCTTGTTCAATGTTTTCCTCATGGTCGCAATCCCATGAGCTACTCACATCAAACAAAGACAAGTGTTATGTCTATCAAGGTTTTTGGTGTCCTTGATAGCCTTGAGATTATAGTGAGTTGGAATCACTTGCCACCAAGGAGAATGATGACAAGGTTGTCCCCACTTGAGTCATTCCTCTTGATTGCTCAAGAGCAGGCCCGCTAAAAGATTCCTAAACTAAACAAAAATGGATCAAATCTTGAGGTTCAAGGTTTTTGATTCACCACAAGGGTGAAGAGCATACTCCCCTATCTCAAGAATCTCTCCCAAACACACCAAGCAAAGAGATCAATTACCCCCTTGCTTCCAAAACCTTAAGATGGGTCAAGATTTTCTGATTCACCTAAAGGTGAAGAGCATACTTCTCCTACCACCTCAAGATCCCTTTCACAAGGTATTAAGATTCCTAATACAATTAGTAAATGCCACAAATGAAAGGAAAATAACAACAAGCAAGAAATGAAATTTTTTTTTTTTGTTTTTATGCTTGGGCAGCCCTGCAAAAACTATTAGTAGCCCTCTTTGACATGCGTTTTTAGCAATTTTCAAGCAAAGGAGAGCACCTACAAACACAACTTGTTAGGCCCACAATGTTAGCAAAATCAAAATCCAAATGTAAATGTGCAATAATCTGATGGATTCAAGCTAAAAGATGCAGGTTAGACCTATCTAAACAAAGTAAAGCAAAACAGCAAGCTAAAATAATCGAATTCGGACAAAAAAAACTGAAAGCGCAAGTCTCTGCCAGATCAGGTGATGTTTCTCAGTCTTCAACAGTATCGCACGATACAGTTTCCTATAGTCGGGCGATACTTCTCAGTCGAGCGATACTTCGCACGATGACAGGCGATACTTCGCCCGATGCCAGGCGACAGAAGTTAATATATGAGTGCGATACACTTTCTGAGAGAACTATCACGCCAAGACAGGAAGTATATCACGCGATATTTCTGAGAAGTGTCGCACGATAATCTGAGACAGAAAACCAGAGACGCAGATTTTTCTAAAAATTAATCCGAAAATGATGAAAAAATGCAGAATTAAAAGGGACAAAGCTAATCTACTCAGCCCCACGGTGGGCGCCAGAAATGTACACACTAAAATATGCACTTCTATGAACCATTACATGCAAGGTTGCTCAAGAATGAGGCCTCACAAAGCGGCTCATAGCTCTCTATGCATGGAGTTGCAAGGGACTATGAGTTTTGCTCTCAGCTAGAGCTACAAGAAAGTGACCTTGCTAGTCAACCATACAATGAGAGATTCAAGTGAAGACAAGGGCAACAATGCCAATATCTCCAAGAATCACTATGAAGATACAATGCAATGCAACTAGTATGAAAGTGCAAGACTAATCTATCAAATGAAGTGCAAACTACACTATGAAAAGAAGTACAATAGATTTCAAGCCCCTAATTAAGCTATGTGAGATCTATTCTATTGCATAAAAGGAAATCTAATCTATGATGCCATGATCATGCAACTAAGAAAACAAATATAAACTAGATGATGAAAGCAACAAGTCTTCAATGTCTTCAAACTCCAAATGCACCTAAAACCTGCAGCATAACATTAGCATAAAACAAGGATATCCAAATGAAGGAGAGAGCTCTCCTTTTATAAGAAATGAGGAGAAATGGACCATGGAGATTAAGAGGCAAAAAGTCTTAATCAGCGGTGGAGGTTGAAAGAGGAGCAATCCATGTGCACAAACATCCTCCAATGAGAGTGAAGTGTTGACTTTTGAGCCTCATGTGAGACAAAAAATACTTTTCTCTTTTTATAAAATAAGAATAATGCTTTATTTGTGCAACTTAGGATAAGAGGAAAAGTGGGGGCTTTTTATTTAATTGAAAGGGGAGGAAATATTCCTTTTAAATAAATAAAGACTTAGGATAAATGGTTAGCCCCTAGGATAAAAATCCAATATATGATCGAAATTAAGACTTGATCAAGAAATTGATATTGTTGAAAATATTGATTATTGATAAAAATGATTCAGGATTGATAAATCAAATAAATGGGGCCCAAAGTCTAGGTGACCATTTTAGGGTGCATACAAATAGAAGCACTAAGAAGACACCATTTGAGATTTTTAATGGATTTCATCCTAAGGGAACCATAGAGCTGAGAGATTTACCTGCTGAGACCAGAAGAAGTGCTGAAGCTGATCATTTTGTAGAATACATGAGAACTTTACATGATGAAGTTAAAAAGAATTTGGAGGACAGTAATTTGAAATATAAACAAAGAGCAGACAAGAGAAGGAGACATAAATATTTTGAAGTTGGAGATGAGGTTATGATTCATTTGAAGAAGAATAGATTTCCATTTGGTACCTACAACAAGCTGAAAATGAAGAAGTTTGGACCTTGTAAGATTTTGAAGAAGTTTGACAGTGGAAATGCTTATGAAGTAGAATTGCCAGAGGACATGGATATATCACCTATATTCAACATTGCTGATATATTTGAGTACTTTGAATCAAATGATGAGATAGAAGATGATCCAGACTATCCTAAGAAGAATAGCGACAACATTGAAAAGATCTTGAAGAGTACAAGAGGAAAAGACTACATGGAATATCTAGTTTAGTGGAAAGACAAGCTAGTTGAGGACAGTTCATGGATTACACAAGCTGAGTTGGATCTTTATGATTTAGGTCAGAGTATGAGTAGTGCTTGATGTGTACATCAGTTCTTTATTTACCCTAGGTGTCTGATGCAGGAGCATCTTAGGTCTTTGGCAATCTTGCATCAACCAAAAACATTTTCTGATTTTTGTACCGGTTTGCTGTAGTTTTATTTATAATATTTGTATTTGATAGTTTCATGGTGTGTGAAGCTTACATCATGTTTGGGACCTATTTTTTAACCTTCTCCTATGAGCACATCAAGTTTGGATGGACTGTTTCAAAGTTACAGCTATTTTCCTTGCCGTCAAAACAGTGTTTTCCTGTAGTTTTGGTGCTGATTGTTCATGTTGGTTCTCTTGATCCATAAGTAATATTATTTTTCTCACTTAAGGGCTTAAAGGGGACCTAAACTAATATCATTCCCCAAGAGCAAAAACTCCAATTCATTATGAGTAAAAAGTTATGCCTATTTTTCCTCAGGACCTATTTCCTACCAGTTTTTGGGTGAAACGTGTGGTGTTTCTTCTTGCGATGTTCCATGTGCTCATATGGGACCTTGCACACTTAAAGGAATGTTCTTGGGTCAAGTTAGGATCTAAATCTAAAGGTTCATCAATTTATATTCATTCTAGCATTAGTTTTGGTTTAAATCTTGAGACTGGACCTATATTGTAATTAAATGCCTGACTGGCCGACCTGTGGCTTAGCTAGCTATATAAGGGGTCTAGATTGATGTAGTAGGGAATCATGGGTGAGATATAGGAAGGATTATCAAGATACATCATTGGAGAAAAAGATAGGATGCAAGCTGTAATTCTAAATTCATAATTCTCATTGTATAAGGCCGAAACCCGGAAGGCCTCACAGCTGGGCATGTTGAAAGAAATAATATAATTCTCTGTTGTTACTGCTAGTTGATTGTCTCATATCCATTGTGTTTCCATTGTGTTCATGTGATATTTATATTTCTTCTGTTGTGTAACTTGGAGAAAGGGCTTGTTGTGGATTCAAGTGGACTCAATTCTGCTTGATTCTTCTTGTATCTACCCTGCCCCTGCATCACACTTTAATAGCTCAGTGATCTTTAATCATTGTCTCTTTAGTTCATTAAGATATTCAATCAATTTTAGGTCATCAATCTCTCCATTTGGCATTGATGAAAACACAAACAATATGAAATATGCCATACACATACCAAACATCTAGTCTACAACTATACAAATAAATGTTGTAGCTCGGTAAGCTCTCCCTAGCTTGATATTTAATATATTTAATCACTACAAACAACATTTCATGTAGACTCTCCCTGCAAATTTGATATTTTTCAATTATCTAACTCTTTCTCATGTTCTCATCAATAGATATGTCATACAATTTCTCTCCCATGTTAGTTCTCTCTCCCTTTGACAACAATGCCAAAGAAAATAAACAACTCTTCAGCAACCAAGTTATTCTCTATTGTTCAGTCCAGATCAAGTACCTTCATGTACTGATAAATAATTTTATGTTCTAGCTTCTATAATCTTTCACAACCTTAGGAATCCTAAAGTGTGAGCTATGTGCATCAACATTAATTATTTTCTAATAAAGTATAGGTTGATGCAACCTCTTGATCACCTTAGTGACCAATACACAAGGGACAGACCCCTAGTCTAGTCCTCAAGTACTCAAAAGTGTCCTTCAGTAAGGGCTTGGTAAAAATATCAGTAAGTTCTTTAGATTTCACAAATTCCAATTTCACTTTCTTCTCTTGTACTTGTTCCCTCAAATAATGTTACTTAATAGATATGTGCTTTGTTTTTCAACGCATCATCGGATTCTTGGAAATATTTATAGCACTTGTGTTGTCACAATATATAATCACTAGATCAGTGATTACCTCATTCATTCCTTCCAACACTTGTTTTATCCAAGTAATATTTGAAAAATTTGCAGCAATAGCAACATACTCTGCTTCAGTAGTAGACTGAGAAATGCATGCTTGTTTCTTGCTTATCCAAGTCACAAGCCTTTCTCCTAAAAAGAATGCTCCACCGATTGTGCTCTTTTGGTCATCAATGTTTCCAGCCCAATCTGCATCAGTGTAAACTCAGAGTTCAAAATTTCCTTCCTTTGTGTACCATAAACCATAGTCTTCAGTTTTCTTCAAATATCTTGGAATCCTTTTAACAAACAACCATATGTGAATCTTTAGGATTAGTAGAAAATATTGCTACAATCCCAACTGCATGTGCTATATCAGGCCTATTGTGTACCACATACATCAGTTTTCCAATCATTGATCTATACAGTGTTTGATTTACCTCAGTTGATTTATCATCCTTTGTTAACTTACATCCTATTACCATCAGTGTTCCTACCGGTTTTGAATCTTCCATGCCAAAAGTCTTTAACACTTCCTTTATGTATTTTGATTGAGTGATGAAAATCCCATCATTCTATTTTGTAATCTTCAAAACTAGAAAAAATTTAATCTCTCCAAACATTGACATCTCAAATTCTTTTCTCATCTCATTAGAAAAAGATTTGCAAATCAAATCATGTCCTCCAAAGATTATGTCATCAACAAAAATTTTAGCAATCAAAATATTATCATCAAATTCTCCTTTCATGTACAAATTACTATTGTCACTTGTCCTTACAAATCCAATACTAATAAGATAAGCATGTAGTCTTTCATACCATGCTCTCGGTGCTTGCTTCAATACATATAGTGCTTTGTGCAGTCTAAATACCATATTCTTCTAATTCGGATCAACAAAACCTTCAGGTTTTTCAATGTAGACCTCCTCCTCAAGAATTCCATTCAGAAATATCAATTTCACATCCATTTGATATACTTTGAATCCCATATGTGCAGCATATGCAAGTAATATACAGACTCCTTCAAGTCTTTCTATTGGTGCAAAAGTTTCACCATAGTCTATACCTTCTTCTTGTGCATATCCCTTGCATACAAGTCTTGCTTTATTTCTTGTTACCTCACCATTCTCATTTAACTTGTTTCTAAAAATCCACTTAGTACCAATTACATTTTTATCATTCAGTCTCAGTACCAATGTCCATGTCTTGTTTTTCTCCATTTGTTCAATTTCTTCATTCATAGCCTCAACCCATTCCTCATTTTCAAGTGCATCTCTAACATTCTTAGGCTCAAATTCACAAACTAAGCATGTGTTTTATCTTAACTTACTTCGGGTCATCATGCCAGCTTGCTTTTCTCCAATGATTTGGTTATGTGGATGGTGTCTTCTAACAAATCTTGCCAGCACTTGTTCTCTTCTTTACTCATCATTCAGTTCAGGTTCATTTTGTTCCTCGGTAGCTTCTTCCTGGTTCTTGGTTTGCATTTGTTAATTCTCAGTAGTATTTTCCTAATGCTCGGTAGACTCAATCTGTGGCTTCAATAGATAGTCTGGATGCTCAACATATGTAAATCCACCATAGTCTTCTAGTTCCTTTCTACTTTCTTCATCATTCTTTTCAGCAAACTCATCACTTTCAAGCATTTTATTAGTATAGCCTTGTTCAAATATTTATAAGCTTTACTCTTAGTAGAATATCCTAAAAATATTCCTTCATCACCTTTAGAGTCAAATTTACCATTCCTATCATCTTTTAGAATGTAACACCTACTTCCAAAATTTTTGAAATAACTTACATTCAGTGTATAGCCAAACCATAACTCATAAGGTGTCTTATTTGTGTCTTTCTTTAGTTGAACTCGATTCAAGGTGTATACAACAGTGCTAACTGCTTCTCTCCAGTACATTTGTGGAACATATTTCTCAATCATCAATGTTCTCGCACAATCAACAATAGATTGGTTCCTACTCTCAGCAATTCCATTATGTTGTGGTGTCCTTGGTGTAGAAACGTGTCTTTTGATTCCATGCTCATTATAGAAATTAGTGAATTCATTAGAAATAAACTCACCTCCTCTATTAGATCTCAAGCATTTTAATTGTTTCCTGGTTTCCCTTTCAACTTTAGCCTTATACCACTTAAACAACTTAAAAGCTTCAAATTTTTCTTTCAAGAACATTACTGTCATCATCCTAGAGTATTCATCAACAAATAAAATGAAATATTTTTCACCATAATAACTTTGAGTTTTCATAGGACCACATAAGTCGATATGTACCAAGTCCAAAATACCTTTAGATAAATAGTCTTTGCTTTTAAAACTAGATTTGGTCATTTTTCCTTTCTGACATTGATTGCACCTCTAACTCTTCTCTTTTTACTGATCTTAACCATGTTATCAAAGTTCACATGACATAGTCTCTTATGCCACAACCATGCATCTTCATTTTTGGCCAACAAACAAGAAGTTTCAGCATTGCCAAGATAGAATCGATTGCCTTTTGATTGTCCACCAATACTGACCAGCTTTTTGGTTTCATCATAGATTTTCACCTTCATACTTTCAAATGCAACTCGGTGACCTGACTTATTTAGTTGTGCTAAACTCAAAAAGTTGTAGTTAAGTCCTTTTACCCAATATGCATTATCACATCTAATTCTATCATTCAATAAGATAGACCCTTTTCCTTTCACTTGACAAGGTGCGTCATTTTCCATTTTGACTGATCCTCCATTATTGTGTTCAAGGTATTCAAATTTATCTTCATCACCAGTCATGTGATGTGTACAACCACTATCAATGATCCAAGTATCATTCTCGCTAACTTTAGAAATAAGGGTTGTTTCTACATACCTTTCCTCTTCTTTCGAATCATCTTTCATTGCAATAAATACCACTTCAATTTCATCATCAATGTCAGTGTCGGTGTCATTCTCATCTTCTCCAACAAGGTAACATGCCTTATTGCCTTTGTCTTTGTAATCTCAGTTGTTTCTTCTGTCATAGTGTTGGTTTCCTCTGTTATCTCTTCTGCCAAACTTTCCATCACCAAATCAATCATTGTCTTTATCTTCTTCTTTCTTGTTAGGACATCTAGCAGTAATATGGCCAATCTCTTTACAATTAAAATAAGCTAAAGGTAACTTTCCTTTATACCTTCATTTACCTTTTTGTAGTCTATGGGCCATAAGTGCTTCAAGCTCATCAAGCTCATCTTCGTTGTCACTACCACTTTCATTCTTTATGTTATGATTACTGCTAGATTTACCAATCTTCAGGGATGACATAAAAGTAGACTCAATGCTCGGTACAACACTATTGTCATAATTATTCATCTCAAAAGTAGTCAACTTACCAATTAGACTATCAAGGGTAAGAGTATTATTAGGTGTAGACCTCATTTCATGAATTGCAGTTATTCTAATTGCATAAATAGGCAGAAAGGTTCTCAGTATTTTACTCACAATAGTATCTTTAGAAATAATAGCTCTTGCTCCTCAGATAGAATTGACCACCTCTTTGATTCGGTTAGAGTATTGTGTGATGTTCTCTCCTTCTTTAATTTTCATTTCATCAAATCTACCTCTTAAGCTTTCAAATCTGCCTCTCATTACATTTACATCACCACCATGAACTAGTGTAAGTTTGTCCCACATCTCTTTGTTGTAGTGCATCCTTTGATATCTTAAAACTCGACATCAGATAGAGCAGCAACAATCTCTATCATAGTTATGTTGTGTTCATGTATGTCTCTTAACTGATCAACTGTCAAAGCTCCAATAGTCAGTTGTAAGTAGCCATGGTCTAGTAGATGTAGAGAAGATTCTTCAATTCAAGATATGTGAAGCCTCATCTTTCTTTTCCATGTCAAGAAGTTATCTTTGTTTAGCTTAGGCACTTCCCTTTTATACATCTTGTGATCTTTTGCTTAAGTCCTTGAAACTTTCCCCCAAGTAACCAATTTTCTCTGATACTAGTTGTTAGAATAACTAAGAGGGGGGGTGAATCAGTTAAATCAGTTATCCTACAGTCCCAAACTCTTAGATGTACTTTTCAAAACTTTTTTAAATAATTCTAACATCTTGGTAAGATAAAATATCAATCTTTTCATTCATTTACTGAATACCATTAATTATCCAAACTATGATTACTAATAAAATCAAATATGTAGTATGTAAAGTATGATAGCAAAAAAATCATAGAAAATAACACATAACACAATGATTTAACATGGAAACCCTGCTAAGGGAAGAACCACTTGGGACCGATAACCCAAAATATTTCACTCTTCTAAAGTAAGCTCAGTTAGGATCCAAACCTGTTAAAGGTTACAATGAACACTATTAGGTGCGACCTGGTTAGAGGATTTATCACTAACAGTTAAATTTTGACCAGCATTCACTATGGGGTCAACAAGATAACAATTAACATTCCTTGAATGTCATATGGTAATACAAAAAGACTGTTAGGTCCACTCAGTTAAGAAATTTTACTGAATCAATGGTTAAACTGATACAGTACTGATCTAATTCAAATACAACTCAATTGCAAATATTTAGATCTATGCTAAGCTCATAAAACTCATCTGATCATTAAACAATTCACTTCCTCATATTTCCCCAACTTACTTCACTCAATGTATATATATATCTCTGATGCTCAGTTATGCCTACAACTAGGTTCTATCTGTAACCAGTTTGATCAAGAATGCATGAATAAAGTCTTCACATGAAATCTTTTGTAGTCTCTATTCATCCAACATGTTTCAACAATGAAACTCATGTCTCTTAAATAAACAAGTAAACCATTTTCATATCAACCATCAGATTTTGCCTCTTAATCTCACGTGTCCATTTTTCGCTTAAACCTTCCTCAACAGATGTGGCAATAACATGTTTCAATCTCATCCTTTAGATCATCTTTGAATTATGTCAGTTGTGGATCTTATAGAAAACTTCATTTGTTACATTGAAATCATAACAATTTCCATCTCATCAATTTATGTCAGTCGTTCTTATCATTTAATGTTTTCATCCATACTTGATTAATACTAAATGCATCAGTGATAACTAACTCGATTATTACTGTCACTCATTATACACAAGACTTACTCAGTGTATACAAAAATCTTCAATTACCAACCACATTAACTTGTTCAATTCAGATCTCTTCTTCATAATAGAATAATGTAACATGCTCAAGTCAATAATATAATACCATAGACTCATCAATAAGTTACCCAATGTATACCTTATCCTTATCTGTCAAATCCATCTTTTCTTTATGTAGATGTCTCATTTCTTCACCATTTCTTCCTTCTACAGATAATCAGATGTTTGTAACTATCATGATAAGTATAGTCAAAATTAGTTGACATCAATGACAACATATTGACTGATTTAATCATCTTACATATCACTTTAATAGCTTGATGATCTCTAATCACTATCTCTTCAGTTCATCAAAATATTCAATCAGTTGTAAGTCATCATCCATGACAATAGAAATGATCAAAAATAGTTCATCAAAAGCACTGCTAAAGGATGACTTAGAATGAGAAAGTCATAGTTAGCACAAGTTTAAAAGGATCATACATTAAATACTTACATAGTTACATTATATGTTGTGGCCATGAAGACATTGATGTTCCATGGTAATGGCAATGGACAACCATTAAAGATGTATTACAGTGTTGTACATTGTCAAAGAAAGAAGGCATAATAGTAAACGATGTTATAAAGAAGAGGATAGTGTTCAAAAGCACCGCCATGAAAAACTAAAGAGCATCGAGAATACAGTGAAAAGTAGTGCTAGTTTGTCTCGTTCTATAGCGGTCGTGATATGAAATATAACATTGGGTGCATAGTTGTTAGTTTTCTTCAGAATCCATAATGGATCCTTGTGGGTTATGATGTTTGAATAGTCTCACAATAGGTAGAGATAATCATGCCATTTTTTCTCTCTCAAGGGTAATATATCTATGCTATGGATTACCTATCCCCATTATGAAATGCATTTAAATTTTCAACCCAAGGACATAGACTTGAAATGGGACAACACAGTTTGTGCACTAAGTTCCTTTAGGAGTCAAAACACTTATGCTTGAGGAAGATAAAATGCATGAGAGGAATCTATGCTATTGCTACAAGAAAGTAAACACACTCTACTATTGAATAGAATTATTGTAGAAAACTTATGAAATGAATCTAAGTCTGTCTAACACTCAAAACATTCTCTATACTTGTCTCTGCAAATGTTGCAGGAACAACCACAAATATAATGTTGCAGGAATAAACAGTAGCTCTATTTGAAAATAGGAAAAGTATAGAAAGTAAATCTATTCTACCTTAATCTAATCCACCTCCCAAGTGGGCCCCCTTGGTTGGCTTCTGCTAACTACTTAACACAAGAGATAATCTAAAATCACTCTTCCATTAAAATCTTCTTAATAGGTTACATAACTAAATAACTCATGAAGAGAAAAAATAGAGTAACTTCTATTATATTGAATACATCATTCTATATTTCTCCATTTTCTACTAAATCAGTCAAAATCCCTTTATATCAAGGATCGAAACTTATTGAAAACATAACAGAAAAGTCTCATTAAATCTCACCACATACGGAGGAGATAAAACAACCATAACATGATACAATTATTGCTGTCAAAAAAATAACAGTTTTTAGGAAATTTAGCAAGACTTAATTCCATATATTCTCTGGAACAACAACTCCTTCAAAGCTCAGCACCACCATCGGAATCATGCTGAATTCTCTCACCATGGTTGGTCTTCTAACTCCCTTCTTCAATGCAGATGTGTCACTCTTCATACCACTCCATGTTTACCTGAAAGGTTAGTACATTTGGTACACATATGCAAGTCAACATTCAGCTCCTACTTAGATGTTAGAATGCAGCTTGAAATAATTATATGAAATGTTGCATTATATTTATAATAGTTAGCAAAACATATCATTCAGGCTACCCTTATATTTTATGGCTTTGGCTATACTTGGCATAGGTTCACATAAGTATAAGTATTAAAATGTCTTGGAAATGTTTGTCAGAGTATCAACAAAACATAAAGATCATAACAAAATTGAGTCAATAATTAGAGTCATCATCTGCCCCCTACTAATAGAGTTCTTGTCCTCAATCATTGTATTTCCTTCCAATTGTCCTGAAATCTCCAACAGTAGTCTTTCCCTTCTTTCCACTTCTGAAAGTGTAGTAGAACCCCCTTGTGCGCTCCAAGTGATTTCCTTGATGTTCCTCAACCAGCAGATCCAACCTAGAAGTACTGATGTCATATAATGGCCAAAAGAGTGTAGGTGGCTAGAATGATAAGGGCATCCATAACTCCCTTCTGGGCTATCATCCCAACTTCATGTAATTAGCTACTTTTCTGACAACTGCTTCATAATTAATGGGGCTATGTGGCTCTATTTTTCTGAAAGTGTCTGGCATTCTGTTCCACCTATTTCTGACCCCTGAAAGAGATCTCTGGGTTGTAAAATTGAACAGTGTCTGATAGTCTTTGTAAACTTTATCTCTTAATGAAAACACTTTCTCCCTAATTTCTAGCTTTTGTCTCCCATATGTCAAATTGAGCCAATCCCTCAGAAGAACATTTGGTTTATGAGACTCAGCCCTTAATGGCAGAGGCTCAGATTTCTCTAGTTCCCTGTAGGTGTTCAACTGTCTGTCATAATTTTTCTCATTATGCATCCATGACATTAAGGCCCTTAGGTGAATGTCCCCTATATAGAGCAAGGGATTCCACTCTATTTCATGCAGGATAACAAAATTGTGCAGATAAAACTCACATAACAGATTTTGTTGCCATGTTGGCAAAGTCTGATACAAACCATAGAAATGTTGGGCTATTTTGAGTTCACAATCAATGTCCTTCATTGTCATCATAAGTTGGAACAAAAGAAATTACTCCTTTAAGAAAATAGCATATATTCTAGGTGGTGGTCTACAAGCTATCACCTGGTCAGCTAGTTTCAAGGCCTTGTTCATTTGCTCTTTCTAATTCTTTAACTGTTCTTTGAGAGATTCAATTTCCTCATCCTTCTCAAACATTTTCCTTTTCATTTGATTCCTTTCCTGCTTCCACCATGTTTTCTGAAAGGTAAAATGATTATACAGATGAAAGAGGACATACTGAATCATTGATGGAGGGAACTCTTGCATTTGGGCTTTCTTTTTCTTCTCCTTAACAGTCTGCTGGAATAAATAAGTGAACCATGATGATTGATAAGGTATAATGGACACATTAGAATACACATAATACTAAGAAGTAGATTGAACATTCTCAGGAATGTTTTCTAGTATTACTTCAGGGTTCGGCTTAGGCACTCCTTCATCATTCTGAGGCATGCTACTGCTAGATTCTTTCTCATTAGGAGTTTCCTCCATGTGTTGGGATTATGCTTGTGTAGGAGATTCATCAGGAATAACTTCAATAGAGGGATCTTTAGCCGATGTTGGTGATGGAACATATGGTTTTTGAGAAGAAGGTGGGGTCACTTGTCCTCTCATTTGAGGGCTTCTACACATAGCTTCCTCTTCAACCACTACAGTTTTAGGATGGTGAGACCTTTTTTCTTTATGTGCTGTAGGAATAGGTGCTATAGGAGTAGTTACTGTAGGACTTGACCATTTCCTTTTATTAGCTTGCATTGCAAGGTATGAAATTTCTCCTTCTAAGTTAGGGATTTCTTTCCTATCTTTCTGCTTTCCTTTTCTTGAGGAAGAAGTGGGTACACTACTCTCTAGAGTAGGTTCAGGGGGTTGGTTTTCTGGTGGTAATTCTGGTTTTTTTTCTTTCACAACTGCTTCTTCAGTAGGGTCAAAAGATTCTACTCCACCATTTAGAGGTTGGGCCACAGGATTTGCTTGAGGTTGCAAAGTTTTAGTTTGGACAAATTCTGCCCATGACATTAGGGAAACATCCCTAATAGATTTTTCTACTAATAGCTTGATTAGGGCATGGTGACTAATAGAGTTTGCATTGCCTCTTTGAGTTTCCTCAGCACCAATACTTATCATATTATAAAGAAAATTGGGAATATTAACCTGAAGATTATGCCTGATACAGCTAAGCAGCTTAAAATGGTGAGCATGTAAGTTTGAAAATCTCCCCTCACAAGTTAAATACCTGATGATGTGCATAGCTAGTCCTAGAAATGGCTGAGGAATAGACAATCTATTGCACCCCTGCTTAGTAATTTCAAGCGGAGGATCACCCAGCCTGGAAAATTGAGCACAAGATGACCTAGCGTCATGCTCATTTGGATAATATTCACCCACAACTGGTAATCCTGTAACTTCCACAATTCTCTCTTTAGTGGCCACAACTGTCAATCCCCATACTATTTCTTTCTCTTCTTCAAATGTACCCATGAATTCCACAGCAACCTCCTCATTAAACTCTGTCAATTGTAGAAAATAACCAAGCCAACCGCATGCATTGAACCTATGGACTGCCTCAACATCTGCCAGCAAGATACCATGAACAACTGGTTCATGTCTTTGTAAATGTCCACCCATCTTAATAGTGCCCAATTTCTAACTTCTCAGCTCTCCAACCCACTATTAAACTTTTAGTTCTTCTGCAAATTCCCTCTTTTGAAATGCAATTGCGATTCTTGAAAAATGTCAATATTTTCGCTTGCATTACCTTTGTTTCAATTGACACAAACTATAATAATGGCATTAATTTTAGAAGACATCAATACCTTTAGTGAGAGTTACCTCACAGATTAATTATGATCCTTTTGAAGTCATGTCAAGTTCAGGAAATCAGAATTTGAAAGTACGGGGAAATGTGTGAAGGATTTAAAAAATTAATGGAACGCAGCCTAAGTACAACAATGATGTGATAGGGGTATGACAAGATTAGTCTAAGAATGACACTTGGAAGTTATTACACTTCCCCTACCCCCTAAAAAAGTTGAACAAGTGTCCTCACTTGTTAAATTTGACACGAGGTTGGGAAACTGGCTTAGTGCTTATATTATATATTTAATGCAGTACTAGATATAATTAATTAAACCTGTGTGCTAAAAATAATTAAAGAGTTAGAAAGTTGTACCTGGCGATGAATTATCATACATGAATGTGAGTTAATGAGAGTGTTGATTCCGGCGGCCGCTTAAGATTATTGATGTGGCATTTTATTGAAAGCATTTGAAAAGTGAAAGTGTGGGTGACACGGAAGGTGGGTGGGTGGTAAATATAGAAATGAGATGAGTTGACAAGAAGAATATAGAAAAATGAATGAATGAATATACCTCATTAAATGAAGTTTTATTATGAATTCTTAGAGAAAGCATGTCATGGTGCGGCTGCAGGAGGAAGGCTCTCACCTTCTGCTGCAGGAACTATTTCCTGAGAGTCTTTTAAACTAGGCATGTTGAACTATTGTAAGAATTCTTCTTTGGTTTGAGGCTTGTGATATAGGCACAAGTGGTGTCCATTGACTAGCAGCTTAAATTGTACTAGATCAAGTGTGGTTAGCTAAACAGCTCCATTATCAAAGACATGTTGAATTTTATAGGGTCCGAGCCATCTAGTTTGTAGCTTTCCTGGGTTCTCCTTGTATCTAGAATCATATAATAAAGCCCAATCTCCTACGTGAAATTTCTTATTCTCGATATGTGAATCATGCCATCTATTCCTTTGGTTTTGTATTAGTTATGTTCTCTCTAACGCTGACTTGCACATTTCATCCAAGGAGTTAAGATGGAGGAGATGTTCTGCTTGTGCTGTAGGAAGATTGATGTTTAGCTCAAGTGTTGTGCACAATGTTTTGTGTTCAAATTCTATGGGAAACATTGCTGCTTTCCCATACATCAATTTAAATGGTGTGAACCATGTTTTTGTCTTCCATGTGGTACGGTAAGCCCAAACTGCTTCTGGTAATCTGCTGCTCCAATCCTTGTGATCCAATTGTACTGTCTTGGTTAGAATGGCCTCTATTTCTCTATTTTTCACCTTTTCCTATCCATTGGCTTGCAGATGATAAGAACTAGATTTTTGATGCCTTATGCTATATTCCTTGATGCAGAGGGTAGGTGGATCCTATTCAAAGTTCTTATAGTTTTCTTTCCCAAACCCACACAACTCACTCTTCAAGGATTCTCAATGGTCAAAACATATACTCTTATCCTCTACACTCCACATATTGATAGAACAAATCCATACACCTTCAAATGATCATTCTTGATCAAGACAATAATAAGTTTCAACTTGCATCAATAAGGTTGTAACATCAACCTACTCACACTACCCAACCACCCTACAAGGCTTACTACTAAAAATCCACACAAGGACTCAAAATAATCTCATAAAAAAGGGAAAACCCTTCCCCTATGACATTCAAGGTTTAAAAAAAACCAACTACCCACTCTCTTGGGTCTTCAAAACAAAATACATACAGTTACCCCTGTGGTTGTCCAGTCATGACAATCTATCGACCCATATTTCTAGTGAACACCATTTTCATTTAACATAGAATAAAGACAATTTCTCTAGTGAAGTTGTAGATAACTATCTCTTCTAAAACATACCAAAATATTAGCCCAATCCAACAGTTCATTAAAAAGATATGGTCTTTGTATCAGACTGTATTTTCTGCAACAGTCATTTCCTCATTATGATTGTTCTTTCGGTCATGTCTCATCCTCCCACACATTCCAAACTCCTCCATTTTCCCTGAAAACATAATGGAATACTAATATACAATAAAATACATCATTCCACCTAGTTAGAACCTTTGATCAATCTGGGAACATGATATATTGCATTTTTACACTTGCTAGTAACCCTAGGGCAGATTTATGACTGTTTTCACCAAAAATTCAATAAATTTTTGAAACCAAAACCAAATAAATTCTAAATGGGTTCAAAAGAAAGGTAACTCAGATACCTTTCCAAAAATTCCAACCTTGAATTCTGGAACATCCGTATAAGAAAGTTACATTCAAAATAGCAGCAAAATTTCAAGAAATTACATAGAAATTTACAATTTTATTGCTTTTCTTCTCCAATCTTCGACCATACATCACACCACACTCCAGAATATCCTTTAAAATTATTCATTACATGTATTTATAAGCCTCAATACCTTCATAGGTCGAAATATAACTGAAAACTAACTCCTAACTACCTTTGTGACAACTTTTTGCAAAATTGACAACATTTTTGACAACAAAAGTTGCTCAAAAGTTGTCAACTTGCAATCCAACTTGACTAAACCCTAGAAAACCATCCCAAACCATAAAAATGGTAATTTAATTAATTTTAAATATTTTTTATTCAATATAATTCTATTGTACCCTATTTCACCCTATAAACCCATTTTTAGCCTTTTCTAGGCTTAATTGCCAATTTTGGCAATTTTACAACTTTTGATCTTTTCATTACATTTTATATCATTGATTGGCTCTAATGGACACATTACATTGAAAAATGACCTTATAGGTCCAATTATCCTCCTCAAATTCCTTGGATCATCATATGACCCCTTGAACTCACTCTTGCTCAGGGTGCTCCTGCACCATTCCTTCATTAGCTCTGTGATCAAGTTTGATGTGAACTATGCTCCTTGGTCCATGACAAGCTCCTTGGGACTCCATATCTAGTAAATATTTCTTCATATATAAATTTAGCTACTTTTTCATCCCTTGCATTCTGCATAGCTTTCACTTCCACCCACTTTGTCAGGTAGTCTGTACAAACCAAGATGTAGGATTTTCCATTTGATGGTGGATCAATTGGGCCAATGAAGTCCATACCCCACTTGTCAAAAGGTGTTATTACTACATGTGGATTGAGTGGAATCTCATATGATTTCATTGGTCAGCCCATCCTTTGAAATTTATCACATTTTTTTGTATAACTGGCTGCGTCTTTGTGTAATTGAGGCCAATAATATCCCTTGGTTAAGATTTGTAGGGTTTTCCGCTTTGCTGCAAAGTGACCTCCACAAGGTTCATCATGACAAGCATGGTGTATATCATACACTTCATCTTCTCTCACACATCTTCTCATAATCTGATCTGGACCAGTGTAAAATAGATTGTTATCTATCCATGAAAACTGAAAACTTTTCTCTACAAGCTTTTTCTTGTCTTTCTGAGAAAAATGTGGGGGCATCTCATTTTTTGCTAGATAATTGGTTATGTTTGTAATACCCCAAAAATGGGCTATAAGTTCATTAACCTCCTACATCGACAAATTGAACAAAATCGACATCAAAGTCCTAACCTAAGGCACATCTAACATCATCGAATCATAATTGATTATCTTAAATTCTGCATCAGGGAATATTCCTAGTAATATTCCTAATTATCTTAATTATCTTTAATTTTATAATTATTTGGCAATAAATCACATTTATCCTAAAGTTTGATTAATTGAATATTTTCATATTTAATTAATTAGATTTAATATTTGCCACTTAATTGTGTAATTAAATTTAATTATATCTATTATTAATTGTATTATTTAATTTTGACAATAAATCTAATATCATATGAATAATTGATTAAATTCTTATTTAATTAATTAAAGCAAGTTGTCATTATTTAATAATATAGTTTTTAATAAAAGTTTGATTAAATAATTGATTAACCCATAAATCAATTGTTTTATTTTTAAAAGTAGTTAAGTTGGAAATAAATCACTTTATTATTAAATTAATTCATAAATAAAACATGCACAATCATAAAAGCAGACAACTATCAATTATCAATTAAAGCTAAACTCTATTTTGAGTTAAAACTTAGCTTTTGCATGTTTTTGTGAGTTAATTATCTTTTATTTAAAAATAACTCAAAAATCAAGTTGAGTTATTTGAGTGATTTATGGCTTTTTCTCATGCACCTCCAAAGCCCTGGATTTCTATAAAAATAAGGCTCAGCTCTTCATAATTCATCTCTCAAATTTGCATCCAAGCATCTCATATTTTGCACAATCACGCTGGAGAATTGGAATTGAAGAATCAAAGCTCTTGCGAATCGACATCTTTGTGAGATCAATCTTATTTTTGCATTCATATTACATATCATTGTTAGATTCATAGCATATCAATTTTCAATAGCATTCATAGCATATCAATTTCATTTAGCATAGATTTCATATCAGTTTTTACAATTATTATTGCATAGAAAATATCAAAAATATAGATTAATTGCATTCAATTTCATATCCATCTTTTGCATTCAAATCCTTCATTTAGGTGTCGTCTAGGTCACTGATCTCGATTATAGTCTGAGAACATTAATCTCGCACCTATTAGAAGGCAGTAAATCGCTTGGTTAGATAGCTTTCAATTTTGCACGATTTTGATTATAGCTAACCTCTAATGTTTTACTGAGTGTTGTGTCTACAGATCAGGTACAATTTTCACACACACAATGTTTGCATACCATGGGTTCTTGATTGCTATATGGAATAGGTGTTCATCTGGAAATGTATCTTCAACCTGAGTAGTGTCTTCATCAACATTTTGTAGTCTGGACAAGTAGTCAGTAACTACATTGGCCTTCCCTGGCTTATCAACAATTGTTATATCAAATTCTTGCAATAGTAAGAGCCATCTTGCCAACCTGCCTGTTATAGCAGGTTTGTTCATCAAATATTTTATTGCAAAGTGATCAGTGTGAACAAAAATAGGATATCTTGTGACATAATGTCAAAATTTGTTCAATGCATAAACTACAGCTAGGAGTTCCTTTTCAGTAACTGTGTAGTTCAATTCAGGGCCATGGAGGCTTTTATTGATATAGTAAATTGCATTCTCAAGGTTAGTAGACTTTTGTCCTAGCACAACACCTATGGCATAATCAGATGCATCTATATGGATGTGGAATGGAATAGACCAATCTGGCCCTTTGAGGATTGTTGCAGTGGTTAGGAGTTTCTTTAGCTACAGGAAGGACTTATCACATGCTTGTGTCCACTTAAATTCAGCTTCTTTGGTAAGCAGTGTATACAAGGGGCTAGCAATTTGACTAAAATTTTGAATAAAGCGTCTATAGTATCCAGCATGTCCTAGAAAAGATCTTACATCTTTTTGTTTAGTAGGGGTAGGTAGTGTAAGTATTACCTCTACTTTAGCTGGGTCCACTTGAATTCCTGTTGCTGAAATGAAATGCCCAAGTACCACTCCTTCCTGCATCATCATAAAGCATTTCTCACTATTAAGGGATAGATTATGTTCTTTACACCTAATTAGTACCTTTTCAAGATTATTCAAAGCTTCATCAAATGTTACCCCAAATGTTGTAAAGTCATCCATATATATCTCGATATAGTCATGTCATATGTCAGCAAAAATACTAATTACAGCTCTTTGAAATGTTGCTGGAGCATTACACAATCTAAAAGGTAGAACTAAATATGCATATATCCCCCATGGACATGTGAATGTAGTCTTATCCTGGTCCTCTGGAGCAATAGTTATTTGATTATAGCCACTATATCCATCAAGAAAGGAAAAATACTTCTTACCGGCCAAAGGATCAAGTACTTGGTCAATGAATGGTAGTGGGAAGTGATATTTCTTGGTAGCTTTATTTAACTCCCTGTAATCCACACAAATCCTCCATTTGCCTCCCTTTTTGGGTAATATAACCAAAGGTGATACCCACTTATTGTCAGATATAGGATATATAAAGCCAGCATCTAATAACTTTTGCAATTATGTTTTAACTATCTCCCTTAATGCTGGGTTTATTCTTCTTTGAGGTTGACGAAGGGGTAGGCTTCCTTCATTGATATATATCTTGTGAGTACATAATGTTGGGCTTAATCCCTTCATGTCCCCATAGTCCCCTACAAAGGCTTTCTCATGTGTTTGCAGCAGTTTAGTGAGTTGTTTCATTTGTTGTAGAGGCAACTTGTTATTCACATGGAGATTATGACCTTTAGAAAGCTCAATAGTGGTTGTAAGGTCAAGCATGGATACTTTAGGTATAGGACTTGTGTTCACTTCACTAGGTACAAATTGGTGAATAATATTGGGTTCTGAAGGTAACACACAATCCTCAGGATTGTCTTCATATGTACTTAACTCTAAGATAGAACTCTCAGGCACATCTTTGATTACAACATAGTCATTGTTAAGAATGCTCTGAATGACTTCATCCTCCTCTTATAGCTTTAGAAAGGATTGCCTATGTAACATCATGAGCTGAACCACAGAATTTAGTTCTTCTTCCCCATCTCCTAAGTCTAGCCATATAGGTGTACTCAAATATGGCTACGGTTGAGCTGGAGGATACAATGCTAATTTCTTAGTGGCTTTCCCATCTGAAATTGTCATGTTCCCTGATCTACAACTTATGTTTGCATTAGCTGTGGCTAACCATGGACATCCTAGAATAACAGGGTAACCAGCAAGGTTCACTTTTGGTGAAAGGATCATGAAATCAGCAGGGTACTCCCAAGAATCTAAGGCAACTATTATATCTTCTATCATCCCATCAAGAGTAATAGTAGAGCTATCTACTAATTGCAATATTGTTGGAGTAGCTCTTAACCCTTCAATACTTGGCTTATTCATAGTATCCTTAGTCATTACATTAATGGCAGCACCTAAGTCTATTAATGCATTTTTTACAGACTAGCCATTAATGATTATATTCACAACTGGACTCCCTGGATCTGAATATTTTGGTATCACCAGTTTTCCTAGCATGATATCAGCTAATTGTCCTATAACATGAGTTCACTGTTGTAGGATCCTTTTTCTTTCTCCTAGGCTTTTTAAGACAAGCTTCTTTTATTGCTTTTCCATAAACTGGAACATCTTTTATTGCTTGAAACAGGGGAATCTGGACATGCATGTTCTTCAGCTGGTCAATGATATCAAATGGCTGACCTTCTTCTTTTGGTATGGGTTTCTCCATGCTGAGCCTTTGAGGAAAAGGTGGTTTAACTGATGTTTGAACATTAGCTAAGTTGGAAACATTTTTTGATGCAATAGTATTTGGAAAATCATTCTCTAGTGTTGGTACTGCTGCTATAGGAAGGTCTGGCACTTCAGTGATAAGGGGTGGTTTAGGTGCTGGAAAGGTAGTACCTGATCTTAGGTGTATATTAGCTATATCAAGTGCATAGGTAGGGTACAGTTGAGCATCAGTAGCATACATTTGTTGTTGTGATTGTTGACTATTTGGATTTGGTTGAGGTTGAGCAGGTAATTGCGTATGCTTTTGGGGTCCTGCATTTGGAGGTGGTGGCATTATTGTAGGCATATTTGTTGTAGGTGGTAGAGGTGGATATCCAGGATTTGGGTTAGGCCATTGCTAAGGTCCTCTCCACTGGTTAGTGGAATTCCAATTTCCTTGTGGTTGTTGCCATTGGTTTGGAAATTGTGACCATTGGGGTTGTTGTGGAGGATACCATTAATTTTGTTGATTATTTGGCCAAGCATTATTCCAAGTGGGTTGATTATACCGTGGAGGACTTTGGACATTCTGGTTTTTCCACTGACTATTATATGGACTTGAAGTTTGTAATGGGTCTTGAGGCATACCTTGTCTTGTGGCCCATGGTTGACATTGAGTAATGAAGAATACTTGCTCGTCCTCTCCTTCTATCTTCAATTACTCAGTTGGAAGATGTTGGTTCTCCAGGTTTGCAACCAATTTGCACTGACAATCCTTCTTTTGTTTGCAGCAATGAGGATAGTATTCTGCCAGCAATGCCTCTGTGTCTGCATGTTTCTTCTTGGTGGTCATAGTGTCTAGGTGTGTAGCGACATCATTTATGATGTCTTGCTTGAAGTCTGACAATAGGTTTGAAATCTCCATCTTTGAAATACTAGAGCCACTCCCTTTGGTTAGCACTGAGTGAAATCCTCATCCTTTCTTGACCGCTACTCTAGAATAGTTCATACAAATCTTCTTAAGGTCATCCCAGGAGGACTGAGATATGTCACATCGGGCCATGAGGTCCATAGCTTCAAGACAATTTTCATTCACTCCTCTTAGAAAAATCAGCTTCTGTGAATCCTCCTGCAATGCATGTTGTGGGTTCTTTTGTAGACTAAATAAGAAGTGTGATATGTAGTCTTTATAATGTCTCTTCTTCCCTTTGTGACATAAGAAATATGTTGTCTCCTTTTGAATCACTTCCCTTGTAGTAGTCTTTATACTTCTTTAGAAACAAATCTCTCATTCCATCCCAATCAGCTATTGCATTCGCTCCTAAGCCCATGAACCATCTAAGGGCTAACTCCTTTAGTGTTGCTGGGAACAACTTAAGCTTATGACTATCAGTATTGTAGTAAAAAATTTGACACAATATGTCAAACTCGAACAAAAAGGTGTCAAGATCTTTCGTAACAAGTCCATAGAACTTTGGAAGTGATGTGGTAGGTATGTTCTTGAGGTTTGGATTGTTAATAACGCTTGGAATTGGAAATGGAAATGTAGGAGCTGCCATTACTAGAGGTGTTGGATATTGAAACTATGGCGGGAAAGTATTGTTGACTGGAGGGTTTTGAGCAACAGGTGGTCCTGGAGTAGGATTATTATTATGAAGACTGGCCAATATTTATGCAAAAGGACAGAGGTCAAATGTTTCTTGGATTTCTTCTTCTTCTATTGAAGATGATGCAACAAACTCAGGACTAGCATCAAGAAATGGTAATTCAATCTCTTCAAATTCTTCTTTCAGTTTAACAGGCTCCTTTGGAAGAAATCTGCCATGAGCATCTCACCTTCTTCGATGCATGCAAGTAAGTTAATGACTTGTGAAGCAAGCTCACAACTTCTTGGTATTTAACTAAAAATAGGAAACTACTCTAAAAATAAATGACTCTTTTGAAGTTCCTAGTTTGACACCATCCCCGGCAACAACGCCAAAAATGAACAGTCTCACAATAGGTAGAGATAATCATGCCATTGTCTCTCTCTCTCAAGGGTAATATATCTATGCTACGGATTACCTATCCCCATTATGAAATGCATTTAGATTTTCAACCCAGGGACGTAGACTTGAAATGGGACAGCACATTTTGTGCACTAAGTTCCTTTAGGAGTCAAAACACTTATGTTGTAGGAAGATAAAATGCATGAGGGAATCTATGCTATTGCTGCAGGAAGGTAAACACACTTTACTATTGAATGGAATTACTGTAGAAAACTTATGAAATGAATCTAAGTCTATCTAACACTCAAAATATTCACTATACTTGTCTCTGCAAATGTTGCAGGAACAACCACAGATATAATGTTGCAGGAATAAATAGTAGCTCTATTTGAAAATAGGAAAATTATAGAAAGAAAATCTATTCTACCTTAATCTAATCCACCTCCCAAGTGGGCCCCCTTGGTTGACTTCTGCTAACTACTCAACATAAGAGATAATCCAAAATCACTCTTCCATTAAAATATTCTTAATAGGTTACATAACTGAATAACTCATGAAGAGCAAAAACAGAGTAACTTCTATTATATTGAATACATCATTCTATCTTTCTCAGTTTTCTACTAAATTAGTCAAAATCCCTTTATATCAAGGATTGACAGTTATTGAAAACATAATAGAAAAGTCTCATTAAATCTCACCACATACGGAGGAGATAAAACAACCATAACATGATATAATTACTGTTGTCAACAAAATAACAGTTCTCAGGAAATTTAGCAAGACTTAATTCCCTATATTCTCTAGAGTGATAGCTTCTTCAAAGCTCGGCACCACCATTGGAAGCATGCTGAATTCTCTCACCATGGTTGGTCTTCTAACTCCCTTCTTCAATGCAGATGCGTCACTCTTCATACCACTCTGTGTTTACTTGAAAGGTTAGTACATTCGGTACACATATGCAAGTCAACATTCAACTCCTACTTAGATGTTAGGATACAGCTTGAAATAATTATATGAAATACTGCATTATATTTATAATAGTTAGCAAAACATATCATTCAGGCTACCCTTAGATTTTGTGGCTTTGGCTATACTTGGCATAGGTTCACATAAGTATAAGTATTAAAATGTCTTGGAAATGTTTGTCAAAGTATCAACAAAACATAAAGATCATAACAAAATTGAGTCAATAATTAGACTCATCAATGTTTTACCATTTGTAGATCTTCCATTTGAAGCATGGATTTTGACTTATATTCCTTATGTGTTGCTTGTTCCCAAGGACTATCTATATCATTCGATGGTGACCCAAGTTTTGATGTGACTACAACTGCTCATCATTTTTCCTTTACATGGATGTGTGCCCTGCTTGGATAATTTTGTGCAGCGTTGTGGTGTTTATTCATTAGATACTGGGCTCATGGATCCAAACTTAAAGTTTCAACTATGAATTGGTGGCTTTGTGATCAATATGATTTTGCTCGACTAAATCTCAAAATTTGGTTATATTTGTAATTGTCTATATTAACCTTCTCTTTGATCATGATTCTGATCAATATTATGTATAGGATTTTTCTGGGGTAGTATAATTTTGACAGATGTTGTTTGGGGATATTTATGATCTCTCCATGTTTACATCATTAGGGCTTAGCATCAGGGTTTATATCTTAATTGTAATTGAGTGAGGAAATAGGGTTTTCTTTTCTGGTTCTTTTCATATGGAGCTCTCGAACTGATTATTATTAATAATATATATGGTGGCTTACCACTTTCACCAATATATATATATATATATATATATATATATATATATATATATATATATATATATATATATATATATATATATATATATATATATATATATATATATATATATACTTTGAGAATTTTATCAGTATGACAATTGTAAAAGATTGTAATGAATATATAGATATAATATTTTATCATTTAACAATATTTCAAAATGCTTTGAGAATTTCATCAATATGACAATTTAAAAAGATTGTAATGAATATATTGAAAATAAATATTGATTAGTATTAGATATCTTGACAAGATATCTTGAATTCATCTATCTAAAAGACACTCAAAGATACATTCTTATTTATTTAAGATATTTATGATAGTATTATAAATTAGATGATTAATTTTATTATAATTTAATTTAATTTATAGTTGTCTATATGATTTTAATTTTGTTATTGTGTTTTTATTAAAGTTATTTTATGTTTTTGGGGTTGATATTGTGGTAATGTTAAAAAAGTGGTATTATTAATGGAATCATTAAGGTTGAAATCTTATGGAGAACAAAGAGAAGGAAGAAGGGAAGAAGAAGTAGAGGAGGTCTTGGAAGAGGATATAAAAGGACTAGGATGCTTAGTAGGAGGACGTGTAAGAGGAGTAAAGATGGTGGAGTGATAGAAAATGGTATTTTACGTTTTCAACATAAATGTGTGTGTGTGTGTGTGTGTGTTTTAATCATTTAATAATATTTCAAAATGCTTTAAGAATTTCATCAGTATGACAATTTAAAAATATTGCAATGAAAATATTGAAAATAAATATTAATTAGTATTAGATATCTTGAATTCATCTATCTAAAAGACACTCAAAGATACATTCTTATTTATTTATTTAAGATATTTATGATAGTGTTATAAATTAGATGATTAATTTTATTATAATATTATATAATTTAGTTATCAAGTAATCATTTACTAATTTTATAGTTTACTCATTGTGTGCAGTTAATTGTGTGTGAGGAAAATGATTGAAATACAGAGGATGTCAACTCAAAACAAACACAATAAACAACAACACTCAAGATTGGATGATTAAAGAAGATAAAAAATAAGAAATGAAAGCATGGAAAAGAAAAAGAAAACCAAATAGTTCTTTTTTTGCAATGATATGTCCTTTGAATATGAACTTGATGTGTGCTCACAATTTCAACTTGTCAAGGGTGCTCAAATTTCTCAATATGGATGAAAAATAGGATTGAGATGGTTGATTATGCAAGGTGAAATAATGGAAAGGACATGATATTGGTAGAATGGAGGTGAGAGATCGAAATGGCATTATGGTGTTGCAAGGTGGAGATAAAATGTGTAGCATGAACGTATGTGAATGGAATTGTATAATAATGAATGAGGGGAAAAAAATATGTTTTTTTTAAGAGATGCTAATAATATTAATTCTCACAATGTGACATTTTCCACTTAAGAGTAAAGTTGAATAATGAGTGTAATGAAGGGAAGAACAAGTGGCATGAGGGAGTTAGAGTGTCATGTGGCTCCTTGAGAGAGGGGGCCACACAAGGAGAGATTGGTTGGGCAAGCCACATGTCTTTCTAAGAAAGATGTCACTCCCTAATTTTCCCTAATTTTAATAAATAAGGATGTCCACATATTTGAGGGGATAGGAAAAGGCTCGTTAGAGAGGAGGTTAGTAGGAGATATGTGATGAATTGAATTAAATTAATTAGTTTTAATTCAAAGTAGAGAGAATCAAAGAAATTGAGTTAATTTAAATAAATAAATTTATTTGTTCAATTTTGTTAACCTTACTATGATGAGATTACTGAAAGGGGGGGTGAATTAGTAATCTACCAATTTCAAAATTTAAACAATATTCACTTACCCAATAAAGTAGCAACTCAACAATTGAATGTAAATGTGCAACCACAAAATATTCAACATAAAGACACAAGATTTTTGGTATTGCGGAAACCCAAATTAGGGAAAAACCATGGTGGGGATGGCACCCACAAATTTGTACTCTTCTGAAGTATGCCATGTGAAAGGCTTTACCCTATGAAAGGCATTTACATATACATGAACAAATGTAACCTTGTGAGAGGCTTTACCTAAAGCTCATAACAAGCTTGTACCTTGTGAGAGGACTTATAACACTTACTATAGTGCCACCATACAGGATTTACAATACAATGAAGATCTATTAGGATCTACCTCACTTGACGATTTCTAGTACTCTGTTGTAGTTGTCAAGAAACAACACGTAAGAATGATTTGTGAAATAACAACTTCTTTTTCTTGATTAGATCCTCTGTAGCTCAAACAAAATTCTTCACATTTTTCTCTACCACTTGGTTAGACTGCAACTTCTATCTCTTCTTCCTTCTTCAATGACACATGATCAACAACACATTCACCATCTTCTTTTTCTAGCTTATACTACTTTCCTTTGCTCTTAGATTTCCACCACCATAGAAAACCCTAAAACGTAATACCTTTTTAATCTAACCATACACTTGGCTTCATATCACATATCTCTATGTCCAATTTGAAATTCACTAACCACACATTTTCATTTTTGGATTTAATCAAGAAATTAAATCATTTCATCAAGTATTTTCCTCCTTGACAAATCAACATGCTCAAATCATCTTTACATGCTCATCTTGATGGTATAACCATTAAACAATTGTTTCTAGTTATCCATGCACATTCTCCAATGAATTTTGACTGATAACATTTGACTATAACAATGGTTTAAATCACTAATACCGATCAAACTGTTATCCGCTTAGAAACTTAACATTTTTCCAAATATCATTGTTTATCCTTTGAAATATCTCACATCATTTTCTTTAAATGAATTGAGATTGTAGGATTAGCATCTAGTAGCTTTAAGTAATCTTTAAAAAAGACCGATCACCAAAACAATCAAACACATAACCATAATGATAGAATCATCTTATTCCTATACATTGTTGTCTTACCAATTTCACTATCTCTGATCAACTTCACTAAATCTATCTCACCAGTCATCACAACAAGTTAAGATTTTACGTGTAGCATCCAAACATGTTTCCAAAAAATTATGTAAAACAACACCTCAACATATTAACATTCACATGATGTATTCCATGATCATCATCAACATCTCATAAGGTTAATAGTTGACATCAATGACAATACCATAATTGATCATTGCTCAACCATACATGTCATGTCTCATCATCAAATAATTCTCTAACCCACTTTACCTTACACATATGATCAACCACTTCCTTCACTTCATTATTCTTCATTAGTTATGCCTACAATCTCCCCCTTTTGCATTGATGGCATCACAACAAATCAACACATACCTCTTTATCTCTTTACTTGTGTGTCCCAAAGCAATATGACTAACCAACTGATCACATCCATATATTTTTTAGGTTCAGCTCCATCTTCAACTTCTCAGCTTCCAATCATTATCCTTGTAGATTCCAACCTATGTAGCAACAGCTCCAAACTGTGTAGTGACTCCCCCTAAGATGTAAACTCCATTCAGCTCACTGCATGTACCAAATACATTTACCAATGTGTACCTATGTTTTGATGGCACATTCCCCCCCTTTGATAATAATGCTAGAGTTGCCAATCAACAACATAAACCTGTATCAATCTGCAAATCTTCTCTCCGATTTCTTGTTAAACATATTTTTACAACTTAACTACTCCTACTCTAGGAGTTGTCACTAATACATCACTCCAAGTTAAGATACAACAATAAAATTCTAGGATTGATGCAGTACAACATCTTCTTAGTTAAGTGCAGATAGGGGAGTGACCCCTAACTTACCTCTCAGATATTCAAACCTATCCTTAGGTAGAGGTTTAGTAAAGATATCAACAATCTGTTCTATAGTTCGAATGTATTCCAACCTTACCTCATTCTCCTGAACTTTTTCTCTAAGAAAATGATACTCTATAGACATATTTTTAGTCTTAGAGTGCATCACTAGATTCTTAGAAATATTTATAGAATTAGTATTATCATAGTGAATAACAATAGGTTTAGTCACCTTTTCTTGTATACCTTCAAGTAGTTTCTTAATCCATAATACCTGAGTGCAATTGATAGAAACAACAACATATTCAGCTTCAACAATATATTGTGAAATATAGTTCTACTTCTTACTTATCTAAGCACCAAGTCTTTCACCCAAGAATAATGCTCCACCACTTGTACTTTTCCTATCATCCACATTTCCAGCCCAATCAGCATCAGTATAAACACTTAGTGAAAAATCTCCTTTGTAACCATACCAAAGTCCATAATTTGTTGTTCCTCTTAAATTTTTGAATATCCTCTTTACTGCAGTCAAGTGTGTTTCCTTAGGATTTACTAAAAATCTTGCAATCAAACCAACTACTTGTGCAATATCCAGTCTACTATGCACAACATATTGTAGCTTTCCAATCATAGATCAGTACATATTTTGATCAACTTCATCATATTCATCATCCTTAGATAGTTTACAACATGTAACCATTGGGGTTCCAACAGGTTTTGATTCCTCAAGTCCAAAGGTCTTCAATATCTCTTTGATGTATTTAAACTGACTGATATATATACCATTATCAAGTTGTCAAACTTGCAAGCCAATGAAGTATTTTATCTCACCTATTATTGACATTTCAAATCCCTTTCTCATTTTTTCAGAAAATGCTCTACTTAAGTCATCATTACCTCCAAATATTATATCATCAACATAGATTTCAACAAGTAGTAACGTGTTTTCTTCATCAACTTTTAGATAAAAATTGTTGTTGTCACTTATTCTGACAAATCCAATCTTTATAAGATATGAGTGCAGTCTCCCATACCATGCTCTAGGTGTTTGTTTAAGTCCATACAATTCTTTCATCAGTTTGCAAACCAAATCTTGTCCATCATTCTTCTCAAAACCATCAGGTTGTTCAATATAAACTTCCTCTTCTAGTATACCATTCAGAAAAGTAGATTTCACATCCATTTGATAAACCTTGAATTTATTGTAAGATGCATAAGCAAGTAGTATCCTTACTCCTTTTAATATATAAATAGGTGAAAAGGTCTCATCGTAATCCAATCCTTCCTCTTGTGCATATCCTTTGCAAACAAGACTTGCTTTGTTTCTTACCACTTCTCTTGTTTCATCCATTTTATTTTTAAACACCCATTTAGTTCCAATCACATTCTTATCTACCAATCAGGATACTAGAGTCCAATTTTTACTCTTCTCTATCTAGTCCATCTCCCCTCTCATTGCATTCAACCAATCATCATCTTTCAGTGCATCCTTAACAATTCTAGGCTCAAACTTAGAAAGTAAACATGTTCTCTCTCTAGCTTTTCTTCTAGTTAATACTCCAGTATTCTTATCTCCAATTATTTTCTCAGGAGAGTGATTTAACTTAACATACCTAGGTAAGACAAGCACATGTCTTTGTTTCTTAGCCAATCAGGTGTACCATGATTTTCTTGTTCCTCTTGTCTTTGTTAATTTTGTTCAGTGGGCTCATCTTCCATCACTAGTTGCATATATGTTATCCCAATGTAATCTTTAGGTTTCCTCCTTCTTGCTTCATCATTTTCATTAGAAAACTCATCCACTTTTACATTAGCACTCTCAATGATCTTTTTTTTCCTCTTCTTTAAATACTTGTAAGCTTTACTCTTATATGAATATCCTAAAAATATTCCTCGGTCACTTTTAGCTTCAAACATTCCTATGTTTTCATCCTTCTTAATAAAGCATCTACTACCAAAGATTTTGAAATAATAAATTACACTAGGAGTGTGTCCATACCATAGTTAGTAAGGTGTCTTTCATGTTCCTTTCTTGATCAAGACTCTATTCAAGGTGTATATAGTAGTGCTAACAAATTCTCTCCAAAATGTTTGTGCAACACCCTTTTGTATCATTAAAGTCCTAGCACATTCAACCACTGGCATGTTTCCTCTTTCAACTATTCCATTATTTTGTGGTATCCTAGGAGCATACATTTTTCTTTTAATCCCTTATTCTTCACAATAGGTAACAAATTCATGTGATGTAGATTCTCCACCTCTATCTAACCTTAAGCAATTTAAGCTCCTACCGGTTTCCTTTTCCACTCTTGCTTTGTAAATCTTGAACATGTGAAAATCTTCTAATTTATCTTTAAGAAACATAGCCTACATCATCCTTGAATAGTCATCAACTAACAACATAAATTACTTATCTCCATAATAAATTTGAGTTCTCACAGGACCACATAAATCAGTATGCACCAAATCAAGTATATTCTCATGTGTAGCCTTTACTATTGAATGTAGATCTAGTAAGCTTCCCAAATTGACAATCTTTATGAATAACATTATTAGGTTTCACAAGGTAGGGCAGACCTCTAACAACTTTCTTCTTACTGACTTTGATCGGGTTATCAAAATTAACGTGACAAAACCTCTTATGTCATAGCCAACTATCTTCTACCTTTCCAATCAAATATTTCTTAACAGATGGATTTAAGTAGAATAAGTTACCTCTTGTCAATTCTCTAGTAATAATCATATTTCCTTGTTTGTTCTTTATCTTGTATATTCTTTTACTAAATTCTAGATCAAATCCATTTTGATTTAGTTGAGAAACACTCAATAGGTTGTAGTTCAGTCCTGATACCCAATAGACATCATCGTAGTTTGTAGTGTCATTCAGTGCTATAGTGCAAGCCTTTTACCATACATGGGATGTCATTACCAAACTTAACTGATCCTCCATCAAATTCTTTAAGCTCAATGAATCAGTTAAGTTTGGATGTCATTACCATACATGGGATGGTCATTACCAAACTTAATTGATATCAATGCAGTCTCACTACCTTTTATCTTGTCTTCCTTCACAACAACAAAAATAATTTCCTCAGCATCCTCATAATCATCTGATTCATCATCTGTAACACCTTCCTCAGCTAGATAACATGCTTTCTTTCATTTATCCTTATATCTATATTGTTCTTTTCTTTTTTATTTTTATCAGGGCACCTTGATGCAATATGTCCAATCTTACTACATGCAAAGCATTTCAAGGGTAATTTTCCTTTGTACTTTCATTTTCCTCTAGGTAACCTTCTAGCAAACAAAGCTTCTAATTCCTCTTGTTCTTTTTCCTAAAAAATGATATCCTCAATATTACTTCCATAAGATACTAAAGAAGTTTGACTAGTAGGCTCAGAATTCCTTCTAGAGTTTAGATAGACATCAAATGTTTCATCAGTTCTAGGCATGCTATTATCATAATTTCTCAACTCAAAGGCAATTAACTTTTCAACCAAAGAATCAATAGTAACAGGTAAAGTCCCTAAAGACCTTACTTCTTGTATAGAAGAAACTCTAATTGCATAATGTGGCAATAAAGTTCTCAAGATTTTTCTTACCACATCATCATCTTCAGTGATGGCTCCACTAGCTCCTCTTATTGCATTCACTACCTCCTTT
Organism: Chamaecyparis obtusa; assembly: GCA_027943335.1. NCBI lineage: Eukaryota > Viridiplantae > Streptophyta > Pinopsida > Cupressales > Cupressaceae > Chamaecyparis > Chamaecyparis obtusa. Next base: position 151,317 of record BSBK01004487.1, read on the forward strand.
ATTCTATGACTATATTGCTCAACGTTCTCTTATTTGGTCATCCTCATGTCACCAAATTTCCCCTTTAAGTTTTCTATCTTATCTTTTTGCACATGTGAATCTCCTCCATAGACTGTTTTCAACTTCTCTCACATGTCATAGGCAATGTCAAGATCTTGCACATTGATAAAATCTGCATTTGATAAGGTACTTTCTATTGCTTCCATAGATGTAGTGTGCTCCTATTTTTCCCTCAACTACTCAGAAAATAGGGTTCTATTGGGAAGAGCATATCTTGTAGTTACATTATCCTAGTATTGATCACCCATTCCTTTCAAGTAAAACTTCATCCTTCCACACCATACTAGGTAACTATCCTTGTTGAGCTTATGATCTTCCTTTCTCATCATATTTTCAGGATCTTTGCCTCAAGTTGTTAAAATTATTCTCCAAGGACCAAAGCTCCGATACCAATTATTAACCTTACTATGATGATATTATTGAGAGGGGGGTGAATTAGTAATCTACTGATTCAAATACTTTTCACTAACCCAATAAAGTAGAAACTCAACAATCAAATGTAAATGTGCAACCACAAAACATTCAATACAAAGACACAAGATTTTTGGTATTATAGAACCCAAATTAGGGAAAAACCATGGTGGGGATTGCACCCACAAATTTGTATTCTTCTGAAGTACGACCTATGAAAGGCTTTACCCTATGAAAGACATTTACATATACATGCTCGAAAATGTAACCTTGTGAGAGGATTTACCTAAAGCTCATAACAATCTTGTACCTTGTGAGAGGTAGCCTTGTGAGAGGAATTATAACACTTATTATAGTGCCACCGTACAATATTTACAATACAATGAAGATCTATCAGGATCTACCCCACTTGAGGATTTCCAGTACTATGTTGTAGCTGTCGGGAAACAACAGGTAAGAATGATTTGTGAAATAGAAACTTCCTTTGCTTGATCAGATCCTCTGTAGCTCAAACAACATTCTTCACATTCTTCTCTAACACTTGGATGGATTGCACCTTCTGTCTCTTCTTCCTTCTTCACCAACACATGACCAACAACACATTCACCATCTTCTTTTTCCAACTTATATTGCTTTTCTTTTCTCTTAGGTTTCCACCGCCATAGAAAACCCTAAAATGTAATACATTTTCAATCTAACCATACACTTGGTTTCATATCACGTATCTATATGTCCAATTTGAGATTCACTGACCGTGCCTTTTCATTTTTGGATTTAATCAAGAAATTAAGTCATTTCATCAAGTATTTTCCTTCTTGACCAACCAACATGCTCAAATCATCTTTACATGCTCATCTCGATGATATAGCCATTAAACAATTATTTCTAGTTGTCCATGCACATTCTCCAATGAATTTTGACCGATAACATTTGACTATAACAATGATTTAAATCACCAATACTGATCAAATTGTTATCCGCTTAGAAACTTAACATTTTTCCAAATATCACTATTTATCCTTTGAAATATCTCACATCATTTTTCAAAATGAATCATGGTTGCAGGATTAGAAACTAGCAACTTTAAGTAAGCTTCAAAAAACAACTGATCACCAAAACAATCAAACACATAACCATAATGATAGAATCATCTTATTCATGTTAATTGTTGTCTTACCAATTTCACTATCTCTGATCAACTTCACTAAATATGTCTCACCGGTCATCATAACAAGTTAAGATTTTATGTGTAGCATCCAAACATGTCTCCAAACACTTTTGTATAACAACACCTCAACATATTACCATTCACATGATGTATTCCATGATCATCATCAGCAACTCATAAGGTTAATAGTTGACATCAATGACAATACCATAAATGATCATTGCTCAACCATACCGGTCATGTCTCATCATCAAATCATGCTCTAAACAACTTTACCTTACACATATGATCAACCACTTCCTTCACTTCATTATTCTTCATCAATTATGCCAACAAATTTAATAGTAGAAGGGGGGGAAATAAAATAAACTAATTAAATGGGTACGAGGGTCAAATCAATTAATTAATCTATAGGAAACCTGGGTAAATTCAATAATAAATTTAACTAGGCGCAATGAGAATAACATTAATTAATTAAAAACCAATAATTATTTAATTATAATGAAACCTTGTTAACATGACAAGATGACTTAATTTGATTAAATTAAATAAATCAAATTTAGGTTTTACCCTCTTAATAATTTTATAAAATTTCTATATCACACAAATGAATAGAAATAAAAGTTACCATGTTACACATCTCTTAATTATTATGCCTCTCAATGTAATAAACAAATTAAAATAATAAATATATTTCACTTAAAAACTAATTCATCAAATAATGAATCTTTGTAATAGTACTATATCAATAAACACTAAAATAACGCATTTGCTTTAATTAAAAAATAATTCATTATCAATAGGCCTTGGTCTACTAGTGAAATTGAAAGGTTCTTAATGAGCCCACAAATGATCAAGTCCTGCTAAGTGCAAGACTTTGACATCTAAAAGGGATGAGGTTGGGATCATGCCCTACGCGAATTTGGTAGAATGGATACCCCTTAGTCCTTGGCTTAGCTAAAGAGGTTCAACCTAAAGGTTGTTCTCCATCAAGAAATGATAATGCATTAAATAATGCATCTATTAATGTATCTATCTATATATACATATACTTAATTAATAATTGCATTATCTTAAATATAAGCAATTTTATTAATACAAGGTTTGTTAGATAGTTTTATTCATTTTAATTAATTTGAAATATTTTTGTTTTAAAATAAGAATTCGCTAATAATGATGATATTGTTTAAGTTACGTATAAATTAGCATATTTATCTTTAGAAAAAAACTACATAAAAGACAAAAGAATATCATTTTCATGCACCTATCTCAAAATGATATCTCTTAGTGTCTTTTATGTACAGACATTTCTAAATATAAGTATATGATCAATAAATTTTTGAATAAGAAATTTTTTAATATAAAATATATTAAATTTATTTCATTTAACTTTTTATTAATAAACATTCATATTAAACAAAAATAAGAATTTACTAATAATGATGATATTGTTTAAGTTACATATAAATTAGCATATTTATCTTTAGGAAAAAATTATATAAAAGACAAAAGAATATCATTTTCATGCACTTATCTCAAAGTGACATCTCTTAGTGTCTTTTATGTATAGATATTTCTAAATATAAGTATATAATCAATAAATATTTGAATAACAAAACTTTTAATATTAATTTATATCATTTTAAAAAATTTATTAATAAACATTTATATTATAGAAAAAATGAGCAATGTCGCGCCAAAAGCAGAGTAGGAATGATGTAGGAGCATCCTGGGTGTAAGAGCAATCTTGCATCACCCAAAAATATTTATGTTTGCTTTTCAATAAGGGCTATCTTGTGCAGAGCTGCTATTTATGGAAACTTACTATTTTTAGTAAGTTGGTCATATGATCTCAGAATGTTTTGAGTTCACAGTTGGAGGTTCATCCTAGCCATTTCAGCCTACCAGTTGAGTTTCATTGCCACATCATTAGTATTGGTGCAGTTATTGAGGTTTTTGGGTATGAAATCTTTCAAGTCAATTTCGAAGACCTTAGAGGCTCCAGATTGTGATCGACCTCTGGCTGATTGGCGCTAGTGTGTGTCAGGTACTGTAGATCTTGTCATGGCATTTCTGAAAAGTGGTTACAATAGAAAAACAAAGCTACGGTTAAAAAGTTATGGCCTCCGGAAGTTGGGCTACCTAAAAGCATATTTTGTATTTCTTTTGCGCCAACCCTATTGTAAAAATTGTGAAAATAAAATAATTCTATGTATAGTCGGCCTTAAGGGCTAAATTTTTGGAACCTTCTCGGGCGATGGAAATTTCCTATATAAAGAAGGTCCGTAGTGTTGTATAGGTAGTTCTGGGTAGTAGATCTGGGTATTGATTCGAGGCTTTGTCCTACATAATATTGTAAGAGAATGCCCATGCGGCTTTGCATATTGTAATTCTGAAAGTTTGTAATTCCACATTTGTGGAGATAATAAGAAGCCAATTTTTTGTTCTTGCATATTGTTGTTGTTTCTCTATTTCTGTTATGTGTTGGTGGTATTAAGGGGAGCACCCTTCATCAAGGAATAATCACTATTTTGATCCACACCAAGCAAACCTAGATAGGCGAAGATTTTTTCAAGCGATGGGGCCAAATGCAGTTCCAATTGGAAATAGACCATGGATTGTAGCATAACAATTCCTTCAGAAGAAACATGGGAATGGATGGACAGGGGAACAAGTTGCTACATATTTTCAAACCCAAAAGGATTCATAGAAGGATGTGATTAATGTTCCGAGAAAGGACCAACTTTGCAAGAGTAAAAGAAATAGTATTAAATTCTAAATCAATTAGATCTTGAGGCATAAAGAAAGTTTACAAGCAGTGAACCCTTATTCTCCCCCTACTAGGAGAAGTAAGGTGATGACAATCTCATCTACTTACATGCAACCAAGATGGAAGTATTTCATGGATTGCAATATGTTCGTCAAGTGGATGGGTAAGAAGGTGCCCAAAAAAAGGATTATAGATTGAATTGCCAATTTATATGGAGGTCAGGTAAGTGCTTTAAAGCCCTATCAAACAATTGTTTTCTCTTAAAATGTATATATTAGAGCATTAAGAAGAAAATTCTACTAGGGGAACTAATCCTTTTTGAAGGATTATGCTTTTACAAAACTGATTGGGAACCAAATTTTAATCCTCACATACATAAGCCAAAAAAAATTCTACATTGGATCAAACTAGCTAATCTACCCATATATTATTGGAGTGTAGAAATCCTTGAGAAAATTCGAGAAACCATAGGAACCTTCATTGGTTTCAAAGAAGAATTATTCTTTGGAAAATCATAAGTTCTCAAAATGTCAATAACAGTGTCAATTTAATTTTCAAGAATAAGATTACGTCTGATACAAACTTTTCAAGAAAATCAATAACAATGCTTATGAGACAATACCAAGCAAGAAAAAGGAAAAGATTGCACAGGTTTTAGATAAGAAGACTATAAATATTCTCCAAGGTGAATATAATAGATATCTAGTACAATGGGAAGGATTAGATCTAGACAAGAAGCATGTATACAAAAACAACATGCATGAGTTATGTTTGTTTCAACCAGAGGAGAATGATGTAGGATTTTTTAGTGCCTTTTTAAGCTTTTAATATTTTTTTTAGGTTTTTAGAAAAAAAAATTAAAATCTTATTTCCAATTTCCAAGGTTAGTTGGCAGTTCATCTTATCTTATTTTTAGGAAGCTTCACGAAAAAAATTCAGCTTTTTCGAGATGTTTTAAAAATTACCAAAAATGGCAAAAAACTATTTTTGCGAAAAAAACTACCAAAAAAGGTAATTTTAGATTTGTACTTAAATTAGTATTTTCTCTCATTGTAGAAATATAATAGTTGGAATAATAATAAAGAAGGATTTTAATTCTGAAAATATTCTATGTTTTTCTCTCTCTTATATTTTTGTTAATTGTTAAAGGAATTTTGGCTACATCATCTAGTATCAAACCTCAGAAGGTTTGGGAAAGAGAGTTGGTGAATGGGAAATAAAGTGTTTTAAAATATATCTTGAGTTCTAGTTCTTATTCTATAATGACTGAATTAGCTTGAATGTGTATGAGTGTGGTACATCATCTAGTATCAAAGCAAGAAGATGGTTGGGAGAGGAACAGGAGGGGGCAATACACAGATGCATAAAGACATGTAAATGCTCAAGAGACAAGTTAAAAATCTTACAGAAATGATTGCAAATCAAGGGCTAAGATAAAGAGAAGATGATTTAGATGACAAAGTAAGCCATGGGAGAAGAGTTAAACAACATGTAGAGGTCGAAGAAGAGGAAGAGAAAATGAATGGACTATCGTTTGAGGAAAGGATTCTCAGGGCATTAGAAGGAAGAAACAATGACATAAAAGTTGAATTATCTAATTATGCATGAAGTCTTAAGCCACAAGAGCTGATAGATTGGCCAAATAGTATGGGGAAGTTGTTTGAGTGGAATAATATGATAGAGGAGAAGAAAGTAAAATTTTCTTGTACAAAATTAAAAGGGAATGCAATGATCTGGTGGGATCACCTATAGAAGGAAAGAATTTGAAAGGAAAAGGAGAAAATAAGAACATGGGAAAATATGGAGAAGAAACTGAGGGAGAAATCTCTACATGTAGATTATACGCAAACCCTCTTTTGCAATTTTTGAAATCTAAAGAAAAAGCTATCTACTGTAGAAGACTATACAAATGAATTTTATAAATTATCCATTCGTGTGGATCCCAATCAAATTGATGAAAATATGGTTGCAACGTATTTTAATGGCTTGAATTTTTCTATCCAAGATGAGTTGAGCATACGTCGAGTCACTAGCATGAGAGAGGCATACCAGCTTGCCTTAAAGGCATAATAAAATCATTGTCACCAGTGTTTTTAGAGAAATAGAAGAGTGAGAAGGGGTACATCATCCCCATTGCCTGATGGTTCAAGTTATGATCAAGAAGATTCATCCCAAGGAATAGAGAGATAAGAATATGATGAAGGGTGCTCCCCTTAATACCACAAACACATAACAGAAATAGAGAAACAACAACAATATGCAAGAACAGAAAATTGGCTTCTTATTATCTCCACAAATGTGGAATTACAAACTTTCAGAATTACAATATGCAAAGCCACGTGGGCATTCCCTTACAATATTCTGTAGGACAAAGCCTCGAACTATTACCCAGATCTACTACCCAGAACTATTCTGAACTGCCTAAGACAATAATACAGCCTTCCTTATATAGGCAATTTTCCACCGCCTGGAAGGTTCCAGAATTTTAGCCAATAAGGCCGACCAAACTTAGAATTATTTTATTTTACATTTTATTACATCATAGTCGGCTCAAGATAACCTTGGAAACCCGAACAGAAATTTTGAAGAAAATTATTTTCTGCCATTTCGGGTGGCCCAACTTCCGAAGACCATAAGTCATCACCAGTTGACCCGATCGGAATATTATAACCCCATTTCGGAAACGCCACGAAGCGCTTTACAGGCTTGACCCACGCAAGTGCCCGTCACCCAAATTTTTGACCTCATCCGGGGCCTCTAAAGCCTTCAAAACTGAGTTCAAAGTTTCTGTACCCTGCTGCCAATACCGAAAATCTTCAATATCTTCCAATATACACTTGATCTGGCAATGAAACTTTACTGGCAGGCTTATATGACCAAAATGAACCTCGAAGAAAGAAATCAGATCATTCTGAGCACATACGAAAATTACCAAAAATAGTAACTTTCCATAAATAGTAGCTCTACACAAAATAGCCCTTATTGAATATAAAAATAGAAATATTTTTGGGTGATGCAAGATTGCTCTTACACCCAGGATGCTCCTGCATCAGACACCCAGGGTAATTTGAGAAGTGACCCTGTCACGACTCAAGTGTGCAGAGGAAAACCAAAACGGCTAACCTCCTCCTTTGTCAGCCATGATGAATCTTCAACAGGTCGTCCTTTCCACTTGACTAGATATTCTTCATATGTCCTGTTCCTTGTGCTTCTACCAACATGACTGTCCAGTATATCTTCGATCTCCTTAGTGTCTGAACTAGTTGCTGGAATACTCCACTGTGCTGCTGTGATCTCATCTTCAACACCTCCTTCATGATACTCTGTCAGATCTGAAATGTTAAAAACTGGTGAAATATTTAGCTCAGTAGGCAATTCTACCTCATATGCATTTTTTGAATCATGTTTCTTCAGTATCCTACATGGTCCAAACTTCTTCATTTTCAGCTTGTTATATGTACCAACTGGAAACCGCTCCTTCCGCAAATGAACCATGACTTCATCACCAACCTGAAATTCCTTATACCTCCTTTTCTCATCTGCCTTAGCCTTATACTATGTGTTCATCTTGGTAATATGCTTCCTCACCTCTTCATGGATGTTCTTCAAGTGTTCTGCAAAATCTTCAGCTTATGCACTACTTATTTCTCCTTTATCTATCTTCCTCAATTCAGATGCATTTCTTGGACTATTTTCATATACAATCTGGAATGGTGATTTACCAGTGCTCCTGTTGACAGAATTATTGTATGCGAATTCCGCCTGTGGTAAAATCAAATCCCATCCTGTTGGCTTATCTCCAACCAAACATCTCAGCAAATTTTCCAAACTCCTATTTACCACCTCTGTCTGTCCATCAGTCTGTGGATGATGTGATGAGTTGAACTTCAAATCTGTCTTCAACTTCTTCCACAACATACGCCAGAAATATCCAACAAACTTAGTGTCCCGATCTGAAACTATGGTCTTTGGCAAACCATGAAGTCTCACTACTTCTTTGAAAAACAATTATGCTACATGAACAGCATCATTAGTCTTCTTGCAGGGAATGAAATGTGCCATCTTCGAAAATCTGTCAACCACTACAAAAATTGAATCATGTCCCCGCTGAGTCCTCGGTAAACCAAGAACAAAGTCCATGCTGATATCCTCCCAAAGCTTCTCTGGTACAGGTAATGGCTGATACAACCCTATATTCTACTTCACTCTTTTCACCATCTGACATACTCTACAAATCTGTACAAACTTCTTCACATCTTGCTGCAACTGTGGCCAATAATAATTCTCACTAACCAAACCAAGGGTTTTATCACGACCAAAATGTCCAGCCAATCCTCCACTATGCTTCTCCTTGATGAGATTCTCCCTCATAGAACTTCGTGGAATGCACAACTGACTCCCTCTGAATAGCATATCATCCTGGATGATGAAATCCAACCATTTTGTCCTCTCTAGAGTAACAGGTTCTGCACAAGCTTTCCAAACTTCACCAAAATCAGGATCCTCTGGATACAAATTCTTGAGTTCCTTGAACCCAACCACTTCAATCTGCATTTCTATCAGCAATAGTTGCCTTCTGCTAAGAGCATCTGCAACCCTATTAGACTTTCCACTCCTGTGTTTCAAAACAAATGTATAACTCTGCAAAAACTCAACCCATTTCAAATGCCTTTGATTCAATTTTCCTTGACTATTCAAATATTGCAAAGCTTGATGATCAGTGTACAAAATAAACTCCTTAGGAAGCAGATAATGTCTCCACTTCTTTAATGCCTGAACTATAGCATAAAATTCTTGATCATAAATAGAATATTTCCTCTTGGCGTCATTTAACTTCTCACTGAAATAAGCAACAGGTTTACCTTCTTGGCTCATAACAGCTCCTATTGCAGTACCACTAGCATCACAATCTACTTGAAACACCTTATTAAAATCTAAAAGTGCTAAAACAGGTTGTTCTGTAACTTTTCATTTCAACAATTGAAAACTCTTTTCTGCCCCATTAGTCCACTTAAACTCTTTTCTATCCCCTCTCATTGTTTCAGTCAAGGGTCCACAAATACTGCTAAAATTTCTGATAAACTTTCTGTAAAAGCTAGCCAAACCATGAAAAGATCTTACCTCAGTAGCACTCCTTGGAGTAGGCCATTCAAGGATAGCCTGTACCTTCTCTGGGTCCATTTTTAGACCTTCTGCTGAAACTACAAATCCCAAATACACTAACTCTTTCTTCACAAAACTGCACTTCTTCAAATTAATCAACAATTTCTCATCTCTCAACTTCTCAAACACCATACGAATATGCATCATATGTTCCTCCAATGTCTTGCTAAAAATCAAAATATCATCTAGGTAAACAATGACAAACTTACCCAGAAATTTTCTCAGAACCTCGTTCATGAGCCGCATGAAAGTGCTCGGTGCATTGGTTAGCCCAAAAGGCATGACTAACCACTCATATAGTCCTTCTTTTGTCTTGAAGGCAGTCTTCCATTCATCGCCTTCTCTGATCCGAATCTGGTGATATCCACTCTTCAGATCTATCTTTGAGAAATACACAGCTCCACTTAAACAATCCATAATATCATCCATTCGTGGCAATGGAAACCTATACTTGATTGTGATCTTGTTTATTGCTCTGGAATCTGTACACATCCTCCACTCTCCATTCTTCTTTGGTGCTAATACCGCTGGTACAGCACAGGGACTCAGACTCTCTCGAATCAACCTTTTCTGCAATAACTCATGTACTTGTCTGTTCAACTCTTCACTCTCTGCTGGTGTCATTCTGTGTGCTGCCTTGTTTGGCAAACTGGCTCCTGGAATCAAATCCATCTGATGACTGATCTCCCTTACCGGTGGTAATCCATCAGGTACATTATCAGATATAATATCCTGAAACTCATTCAACAAATCTGCAACCTCTACAGGTACATCCTCTGCCTCTTCTTTACCAACTTTTGGAATTAAAGCAAAACACACATGCTCATGCCTCATACCATCAAGGAATTTTCTTCCATCAACAAATGTTATTCTTGCATTACCACATACCTTTTCTTCGGTCTCCTTCAATGGCTTTAGCTTATGTCGCACTCCATCCTTTGTCAGGGAATAGGTATTCGCACGGCCATCGTGTACAACACATCTGTCAAACTGCCATGGTCTACCCAATAACATATGACATGCATCCATAGATATGATATCACACAATACCTCATCTTGGTATCCGCCAATCTTGAACTTCACCAGGCATTGTTCATTGACCATGACCTTGTGGTCATCCTATACCCAGGCAATCCGATATGGATGTGGGTGTTTCTGTCTCTTGAGCTTCAACTTTGTCACCATCTCTTCTGACACTAAATTGTCAGTGCTTCCACTATCAATAATCACATCGCAACATTTACCTTCACACTTGCACCTGGTGCGAAACAGGCTCCTCCTTTGCTCAGGTTCATTCTCACCACTCAACAGGACTCTTCTATTAATCAACGTTTCTCCTCTTTCAGCATCTTCAGAATTTGATGATCTGGCATCTTCATCTACATGTGCAACTCTGCCCTGGCCTTCATTTCTCCTATCTGTTCTGCCTTGGCGCTGAGGACATTCAAATGCCCTATGACCTTCTTCTCCACAGTGAAAACATGTTCCACGGAAGCCACCTCTTCCATATCCTTGTCCTCTTCCTCTTCCTCTCTGATCTCTATTATTCTGATCCTGGAAGCGATTGGAATTATTTCCTCACTGATTCTGACTGCTACTGGCCTCATCTTTCTTTTTCGGATCTTCATTTTGGCCACCATATGATCTTCCACCAGATCGTCCACCGCGACCTCTTCCATTTTGTCTGCTCTCAAACTTCTTGTTCAGCTTTTCCTCTACTTTTAGGGCAAACTGGTATGCCTCTTCAATACTGTTCATTCGAACTAGATTCAGCTCCTCCTGAATGCTTGGCCTTAACCCATTAAGGTATCGGGCAACTTTCTCCTTATCAGCTTCTGCATGGCCTGTTCTAATGAGAAGTCGATAGAACTCCTCTGTATACTCCTAAACAGATCTTCCTGCTTGCTTCAAACTCTGCATTTTCTTCAGTAGGTCAAGCTCATAATCAACAGTAATGAACTGTCGCTTCAATTTATCCACCATCTGATCCCATCTTGTGATTTTATCTTTCCCTCTTCTATTTCACTCCAATTGAATTTCTTGCGACCAGATCTTCGCATGACCTTTCAATCTGGCCTTCGCAAATTTGACCCTATCAGGATCTTCAACATCTTCATACTCAAAATATTCCTCACATTCATTGATCCAGTCGATCAATTCCTCTGGGTTAAGATTTCCAGAAAATGTAGGAACCTCAATCTTAGGTCTTTTCCCAATCTTGGAAATCGCCCGAAAAAGTCTTTCTTCCTCCTGGTTCACAATTTCAGCTTCTCCTTCTTGATATTCTTCTTCGGCTTCATCCTCACTTTCGTCTCTGACATTAAGATTCATTCCTTTGCGAATCTCTTCTTGCAATGCTCGCACTTGTCTTTGCAGCTCTCTAACCTCAGGTGTCACAGCACCAGCTCTTCCGCCACGTTCTCTTCGTGGAGGCATTTTCGCGATGCGCGCTGAAACCCTAACCACGGTCCTGGTGCAAATTGCCTCACAGTCGGCGATCTATTTACACACTCAAGAAAACCTGCTCTGATACCACTTGATGAAGGGTGCTCCCCTTAATACCACAAACACATAACAGAAATAGAGAAACAACAACAATATGCAAGAACAGAAAATTGGCTTCTTATTATCTCCACAAATGTGGAATTACAAACTTTCAGAATTACAATATGCAAAGCCACGTGGGCATTCCCTTACAATATTCTGTAGGACAAAGCCTCGAACTATTACCCAGATCTACTACCCAGAACTATTCTGAACTGCCTAAGACAATAATACAGCCTTCCTTATATAGGCAATTTTCCACCGCCTGGAAGGTTCCAGAATTTTAGCCAATAAGGCCGACCAAACTTAGAATTATTTTATTTTACATTTTATTACATCATAGTCGGCTCAAGATAACCTTGGAAACCCGAACAGAAATTTTGAAGAAAATTATTTTCTGCCATTTCGGGTGGCCCAACTTCCGAAGACCATAAGTCATCACCAGTTGACCCGATCGGCTATTATAACCTCATTTCGGAAACGCCACGAAGCGCTCTACAGGCTTGACCCGCGCAAGCACCCATCACCCAAATTTTTGACCTCATCCGGGGCCTCTAAAGCCTTCAAAACTGAGTTCAAAGTTTCTGTACCCTGCTGCCAATACCAAAAATCTTCAATATCTTCCAATATACACTTGATCTGGCAATGAAACTTTACTGGCAGGCTTATATGACCAAAATGAACCTCCAAGAAAGAAATCAGATCATTCTGAGCACATACAAAAATTACCAAAAATAGTAACTTTCCATAAATAGCAGCTCTACACAAAATAGCCCTTATTGAATATAAAAATAGAAATATTTTTGGGTGATGCAAGATTGCTCTTACACCCAGGATGCTCTTGCATCAGAATAATTCCACCAGACTCCATCAAACCAACAAAGAGGAAGGGGGTTCAACAAGGTCTAGGTTATGGCAGTGATAGAGGATATGAAGTCCAAATAAGACCATTCACTTACTTTAGGTGTGGTGAAGAAGGTCATAGAGCATTTGAATGCTCCAATTAGAACATGTAAGAGATGAACTAAGAAAGACCATCCAAGATGAATATAGCTCAAGCTAAGAATGGAGCAGAACAAGAGGTATCACCAAATGTAGGAGAAAGTCTCATGATGAAGAGGACAATGGTAATTCTAGCAAAGGAGGAGGTACAAGGAAAATTTCATGGTGATTCATGGCTTCAAACCAACATATTTCACACAAGATGCACTTCAGGAGGAAAGGTGTGTCAAGTAATTGTTGATGGAGGTAGTTGTGAGAACACGGTTTCTACAGAAATGGTAGATAAACTAAATTTGCAGTGTGAAAAGCATCATCACCCCTATTGTATTGCATGGTTCAAAAAGGAGACTAGAGTTATAGTAGATAAGAGGTGTCTTATTAAATTTTCCATAGGAAAACTCTATAAGGATGAGGTATGGTGTGATGTCATTCCAATGGATGTATACCATGTTTTTCTAGGAAGACCTTAGCACTATGATGGGAAAGTTATTCATGATGGGGGGGAACACATACAAATTTTGGAAGGATGGATCTAAAGTAATTTTTTGCCTCTTAAGGATGATGGAAAGGGTGAGAGTATGTTTTCTGAAAAAGGACTTGTCAAAGAACTAAAGGTAACATGGTGTTGTTATACATTGGTAGTGCAAAAGGGAGAAGAGAAAGACTTTTCAGTGCCACTAAAGGTAGCTGATATATTGGAAGAGTTTGTTGATGTCATTGTAGAAAAATTACCTAATGATCTTCCACTAGAAAGAGACATCCAATAGCATGTAGGACACCTCCAATTGTAGGAAGAAGTAAGGAAGAAGTTACAGAAAATTCATGAGAGGTACAAAGCTCAATTTGCAAGAATAAGTTGTGGGATAAAAAGAATTGGTCCAAACAAAATTTTCAAGAAAATCAATAACAATGCTTATGAGACAGTACCAAGCAAGAAAATGGAAAATATTTCATAGGTTTTAGATAAGAAGATTGTTAATACCCTTCAAGGTGAATACAATAGATATCTAGTACAATGGGAAGGATTAGATCCAAACAAGAAGCATGTATTCGAAAACAACTTGTAGGAGTTGTGTTTGTTTCAAGCAGAGGAGAATGATGCAAGAGATTTTAGTGGCTTTTTCAGATTTTAGTATTTTTTTAGTTTTTTAGAAAAAATAAATTAATAACTTCAAAATTTTATTTCCAATTTTGAAGGTTAGTTGGCAGTTCATCTTATCTTAGTTTTAAAAAGCTTCACAAATTTTTTTAGCTTTTTCAAGCTATTTTCAAATTTTCAAAAAATGGTAGCAAATTGTTTTTGTGAAAAACTGCCAAAAAGGTAATTTTGGATTTGTACTTAAATTAGTGTCTTCTCTTATTGTAGTAGCAAAGTAGTTGGAAGAATAATAAAGAGGGATTATAATTCTGAAAATATTCTATGTTTTTTTCTCTCTTATGTTTATGTTAATTGTTAAAGGAATGTTGGCTACATTATCTGGTATCAGACCTCAGAAGGTCTGGGAAAGAGATTTGGTGAATGGGAAACAAAGATTTTTTAAATCTATCTTGAGTTCTAGTTATTAATTTGTAATGATTGAATTATCTTGAATGTGTATGGGTGTGTTTCATCAATTGCTTGATCTAGATACGAATCATAAATATCTAGATATTTGGATATCCTAATGGAAAAAGGAAATTAGTTTCAGAAATAGAAGTGGACACCAATGGAGGTAGATGCATCACAAGAAAAGGATACCTCACAAATTTCTTGAAAGGAGTGGGTAAATCCATCGATGTATCGATGGGGATTGGGGGTATAAATAGTCCTAGTGAAGGTACATGTATAAGAAATTAAAAAGGGGAGATCTAGTCACATTTAGAATCCCACAAGGATTCTAAAACCAATTTCGATTATCATTATCAGGTGGAGGATATAGAAGAAGGTGAAATTGAAACTAATGTGGATAGACGTATCCTAGATCAAATTATGGTAGGAATCCAACAGGAAGGCAAAAAGATCAATATGGAAAAGGGAAGTTCTAAAAATTATGAAGCTATATCTAAAATAGTAGAGAAAATTGAAGCATTGTGCAAAGAAATACATGAGAATTAAATCATCTAGTACCTAGAGAGAGGATCCATAATATAGTGGAAATGGATCTAGGAGAGAATATTTATACATAAAATATTACAAATAAGATCTTACCTCTCTACTGTAAACAAAGGACAGTGATAGAATTGATTATTTAGAAGAAATAGACGAGGGTGAGATACTTGTGGAAAGAAATTCGATAGAATAATTAGAGGATATAAATGAATTTTTGAGGATTTCTAATAATTTAGAATAGGAAGATTAGGAGACTACGAGAGAAAATCTAGATTTGATCCACAAGATCCTATAACTGGATGACTTAGAAAGGTGGCATAGAGATAGTCTTAAAGGAGTTGTTGAGGCATAAATGGTTGTGTATTTTGGAAAACATGGAATTCTTTAATTTCCCTCAAACAAATCAAAGGCAAATTGTGGAAAAGACTTGAATAAGAAAGGGGTGGGTAGAAATTCACTAGTAGAATTAAGATCTAAGGATGGTGAAGCAGCTGGACAAATAAAAATCACTAATCTACTAGATTCAGGGATTGTGCAACCATGATGCTCATTTTGTGGAGTGTTAAGGGCTCGAATACCCTAAAAAAAAGTGTATAGTCAACCAAAGGGTCTCTTTGACTAGAGAAGATGTAGTTTTGCTTCAAGAAACCAAAAAAATACAAGAAGATGTGGATTTAGCCTTAACAAATTTAAATATTGGAAAGTAGCAGTTGTTTAGGCTAAAGAAGCATCAAGAGGCCTTGAACTATTTTGGGACTTAGCTAAAATAGGATTTGAACCTATTTCTAGTGGAAGATTCTAGTTGGGGGAAGAGTAAAGTCCCTCTCATCAAGCCTACAAGTTTTTGTTTTAATGTCTATGGACCAGTGTCATGTGTAAGCAAGAGAAATCTTTGGAATGAACTAGACACCTATTTTGGTTCCTTGCCAAAGGAGAATACCATTGTGGGTGGGAACTTCTATGCAATACTTTATGGTTAGGATAAAATGATCTTTTTTGGCTTTGATGTAAATGGTGTATTGTTAGGAGTAGAAAAGACATTAAGTTTTACATGTTCTAATTAGTTACTTTTGATGTTTTGAAATGAAAATTCTTGAAGCATTGTTCTTGAAATTATATATGGTGTGCTATTATGGAAAGAATTTCATTCTTCATATGTTGGATGTTTTTTGTTTCATTTTTATGTGGAGAAGATTAAATTAATTGATTCATCTCAGATTATTTACTGTAAAGAAATGCTTATCAATATATAAATGTTGAATGGAAAATGTTGTTTCAATACTTAGAATTATTTTATTATTTTTCTTATCCCCATCATAATATGATATGAGAGTGAGAATCGATTAGAAGATTCTTTGTTTAGTTTTCTTTCAAGTTTTAGTTAAATTTTATGTCTTTTAAAGCTTTCTAGTCAAAAGTTGTGCCTTTCCTTGCTTTTTGGTTAAAAGAATCTATATTTTAAATTCATTCCAAATGCTTATAAGTATTCACGCCTTGTAAAATAAGAAAAGAGTGGGTGTAGAAGGATATCACACCTATCTCAACTGTTGGAGCAATTTGTCACTTGTCTGGGTGAAAGAATATTGAGTTAGGTGACAAAATTTGTAAACCAATAGTTTTTTTTAAGTGACCTTTGTGAGGGGCAAATTTTCATTCTATTGGTTCCATCCTTCATATGTCCCCCATTTCATCATTAATATCTTGTCATTCATGTCTCTTGCTATATTAGATAGATGTAAATATTATAGTAATATGTATGAAATATTTTGATTAAAATATTAAAAAGGAAATTCATGGGGTTATCATTCTTTTTTCATGATGTGATTTTGTGTCTAGCTAGGTTTGATATTGTTGTCAGCATCTCTAATATACAAGTATTTATTTGTTACTATTTAGAATTTTTGACACTGTATGTGAAAGATATTGAAATTTACAGTCTCTAAAAATTACCGAAGTGGAGAAATATAAAACACTTGAAAGAAGGAATAAGGCTCTATTTTTTTCTATAAGTGCAATATAAATAATTCATATTCTAACTCAATAAAATATGTAACAACTAGAAAAACAACACTACTATGACATTACACTTTAGAGAAAAGTTAAATAAGACTCTCGTATTAATAACTTCAATGCAACATGACCTTCAATTAAGACAATGTCATTCAACCTTCAAATCGTAGGTAAAGTACCCTAACAAATTTTTTGGTGCACAAGATGAAATAAAACACAAATCAAAGTATGAGGAAAGAAAGTCTATAAGAATAAATGATAAAATGTGAGACAAACTTGCAAAGGAAAACATCATGCTAGTAAACACAATGTATTTTTTAATCTACAATAAATTTACATTTTAACTCAATGTAGAATATATGGAGTAAGTCTATGTGACTGTTGTGAAGAAATTACTTTTTCAAAGAAATGAAAAAACTATTGGAAAACACAATTGTGGAATACACGGTCTTTTAAATTTATTTTTAGTGTTATATTCTATGTGGATTGGTTTGAATAAACTGTGTTATGAAACAAAGTATGTCTTGAAAAAATATTTATAAAACTAGTGTATTTTACAACATATTGTGTTTTGAAACCAAGATAGAAAAATAAATAGTTAAAATGCAATTTTTTCCAAAATCCTCCCTAGTTGTTCCAAGATTGGAGCTTTGTAACATGACATGTGCATCTTTCAAATCAAAATGGAAAGCAAACTTTTGACCAATAGTAGTAAAAATCGATGAACCAACAAAATCAAATTAACACTACATTACATCTATATCTTTAATAAAGCATAAAGTTAAGGTGAAGGTAACATATTTGGGATTTGTTAAGAAAATATAGGTTTGAAAATACAATGTTATTTGTAAGGCCTATTTCACATGATACACAAAGCACAGTATATTTTATATCTTATATTGGAAACCACACTGTGATTTGTAAGGTCCACTTCACACGGTACACAAAACACACTTTTCTTGATATCCTATAATTGGAAACACACTATGATTTGAAATTTCCACTTCACATGGTACCAAAAAACACCATGTTTTATATTATACCATGTATATAAGATATGAAGTTTACCCAATACTATCAATATTGAGATCACTGTAAGGTGAAATTCAAATCTATCTATGTAGAGTTTACAAACACATGGGTTGAGCACATTGTGAAATGTAGGGTAAAAAATGGGTGATGTTTATGAATAATTTACAAACACATGGGTTGGGTATGTTGTGGAGAGGATTTTAAAAAAGACTTTGTATTTTGAAATACAATGTCTTTTGAAACACAATGTGTGTTGAAACACACTATGTTTTGAAACACATTGTGTTTACAAGTGTACTATATCTTGAAACACAATGTATTTTTAAATATAATACTTTTTGAAAAACAATGTGTTTTGAAACCAAGAAAATAAAATAAATCATGTTAGAATACAAACTTTTTCAATATCCTCCTTGCTTATGCTAAAATTAGAGTTTTGTGATAAGACATGGACATCATTCAAATCATAATGAAAATTAGAGATTTGTACCAAGGCATTATTTTTCAAAAAATTGGTTAAACACTATGCATTTAACCAATGCATGTCTTCAATTTCTCTATGTTTTCCAAACTATTGACAAGCTATAATGTGTTTCTTAATGTGCTTGGAATCTTGCATACAATCTTTATAGATTGAAAAACAATTTACTTAACTACATATATTGTAATCATAATTTTTCACTCCTTGTCAACCAATCAACTTGTGGTTCATGATGAAATATTTATTTTCAAAAAATTGATTAAACATCACATTATTCAACATGTGTCTTCAAGTGCTCTATATTTTTTCAATCCATCAATAAACAATGAAGCATTTTCTAATATTTTTGTAATCTTCTACATACATACTTTGTTGATTGCAAAATAATTTCCTTAGTTTTCTATCATATCTCTTCATAAAATATAACATCCTCACTAATAATGATGATAGAGATTCATAGATCTATATATTTTGACACTACACAAATTACTATAACTATGAAGATGTGCTTATGATTTTTATCTATTATATTTCTTATATCATCAAATAGTGAGTTCCATATTGAATGGATTCTAAATTATTTATATCATAGTGAGATATTGTTGAAAGAGTGAGTTCAATGAGTACTTCATTAATTACTAACCTTTCTAAGAGATTTTGTGATATTTTTTGAAGTGTCATCCCCAATATGTCAATAAAGTAGATGTTGACTTCTACATCCATCTTATTCTAGGAATAGACCCCATATATTTATTTACCTCCTAATCTCTCATATAATCCTCCTCTAATCAAGTTTTCACATTACTAATCCATTTTATTAGGGAAGGATAAACTCCATTCTATAAATTGCAACCCTCCAAGTCCATTCAACCTTAAATGCCTTCCTTTTGTGATATCCTACAAAAACATAAAATAAGGAGTACACTTTCATTGGGGTGCACATGCTTCTATTACTTGAAGTGGAAGGTTGTGGTATCCAACCATTATTTGAGATAACATCAAATGAGGAAAAAAAAACATCATGTATCATTCATGAACTAAGCTTTTGTAGGTTTACAAATACTATTGGATATTGCTAATGCATGGGGAGGTGATTGAGACATTTAATATTCTTAATCACTACGTTACTAAATGGGCACTCATACTATTGTCATCTATGTTTTGTCACTGATGTCAACATATGTTTCTGTGAGGAGATCAAGCTGATTACCACACTGTATGGACACTGTACTAATGTTTCAGATGTTGCGAAGACATAGGAGAGTTCAGGAAGGTGTTGTGATCTTATATCCAAGATTGCATCATGTAATATTTCATATTGGATGAGTTACGTATGTTTTGGTCAAGACTGGGCACTGGACTGTGACAATGAGAAATGATAGAGTTAGTCTTTGTATTTTGTGTATAGCTTACATCCAATATGGAATCAGTGTATGTGAACTTTAGAGATGAAAGACAGAGTACTAAAGAATGTTCTATGAACTGCATAAGGTATGAAAGGCAGGATGATGCCAGCTGTGGCGTGTGTTATGGAGGTGGTCTATTTGGAAGTCGACTATAGAGATGTAGCATGTATGATGGATGGTGAACTTAAATTAAGGACGTCGATCCTTAATTATTGTAATGTAATCATTGTATACTTGTTATAGATACCACATGTATCTTAGTAAGGGTTTATGTAATTATTTGTAATTAGGAAAGTCTTATGGGTCGACTTGTTCATGAGAATTGTAATAGGGTATATATGTAAGGTCTTTTCTTTGGAAAACATATGGATGAGAAGAAGGTGATATAGAGAGGTTGTAAAAGTTGTGACCTTCTGTTTGCTATATGTAGAGCAGAGGTTTGTTGGTGGATTTCATTGGAACTGATCAAGCAAAGATAGTTGCTACCATAACAGTTCAAAAAGATTGTGTATTTATTCATATACACTTGTGTTGCAAATAGTGAGTTATGAAGGTGGATTTAACCTTCTTTGGGCAGTGAGCCTTGGGTAGTGAGCCCTCCCTTTCTTCTTGATTCCTAACAGGGTCTATCCTCTAACAAGGACTATGTACTGTAATGTTTCAATAAGCTCCTAACATGGCTATATCTTCTAACAAGGATAACTATACTCTCAGTACATCATTTGTGGGTGCTAATTCCCACTAGGGTTTTTACCTTTAACAGGGTTTTCCTGAGACCAAAATATTGTGTTATTGTGTTTGGATATATTGTGTTCATTAGATCTAATATTGCTACTACTTAAAGTTTAAAGTTTATAATCTTCCATACAACTGATTCACCCCCCCCCCCCCCCCCCCACTCTCAGTTTTATTGTGGACTTTTATTCCTAACAATTGGTATTAGAGCTACTGGTCCTTAAAGAGAAAGCTTAACAACTTGAGGTGATCTTGGAGATGGCATACTATAGGAAGGATAGTCCAAAATTTGATCCTAAAAACTTTGACAGTTGGAAGAACAAAATGTGAACTCACCTATTTTGTTTGGGGATTGACTATTGGTTGATTACCAAGAACAAGGTAGATATTAAGTCCGAGGATGAGCTGCCAACAACTACTAAGGATGAAACAAAGATATTTTCACTTAACATGATTGAAAGAGAAGCACTAATCAGCGCACTCTCTAAAGGAGAGTTTACTAAAGTTAAAGACTTGGATTTGGCATACCTAATTTGAGAAAGATTAGAAGCACTATATGAGGGAGACAATTATACCAAACAAGAAAAGTTAAAAACTTGGAATACAAAGATGGAGAAGCTACAAATGAATGAGGATGAAAGCATTAGGGCTTATGTTCAAAGGGTTACAGAAGTTGTAGTTAGAATCAGAAACTGTGGAGGCACTTATGATGAAGACCAAGTTATTGTGAAGATCCTTAGATCATTGACACCTGCTTACAAGTTCAAGACTATATCTATTCAAGAATTTAGACCTCTGACTCTAAAATTTAATAGAGAGATATTTATTGCAAAGCTAACCACTTTTGAAGCTAAAAAATTAGGAGAGGTTGTACCTAAAGTTGAATCTACATTTAAGGCATCTGCACACAATAAATTTTTTGCACTTCCGAGCACTAGCAATGAAGACCTAAAAGAAGAGCTTGGTGAGTATGCTGAGGAATGGGAATAGATAATGGCAGAAGAAAGAAAGATGGATGAACTTGTTGCACTGATTGCTAGAAGAGAAAAGAGAGGTAAGGGAAAATTTGAAGGCAAGTTACCCTTGAAATGTTTTTCATGCAATAAGGTAGGTCATTTTGCATCTAGATGTCCTACAAGAGTTCCTGAGTACAAACCTAATTTTTCCAAGATTAAAAGGGACAAAGAATTTTATTATGCTAGTGAAGGAATTTATGATGAGATTGGATTTGTTGCTATTAGAGATGAGCCAGTACATGAGGAAAAAGCTTTAGTATCTCATGTTGACAAGAAAACTGAATGGATAATAGACAGTGGTTGTTCTCATCATATGACTGGAGATAAAAATAAGTTTGTTAAATTAGTAAAGTATGATGGTGGTGTTGTGAGGTTTGGAGACAATCTTCCTAAATCTATCATAGGAGTAGGATATATTACTCTGGATGGAAAGACTAATACAGATAATGTACTACTTGTTGAGTGTTGGACAGTTAATGGATAAAGAGTTTCAATTAAGTTTTATTAATGGTAAATGTTTTATCAGAAGTAAGGAAGGTAAGTTGATTGCAACTAGTACTAAATCCAGAGGTAATGTATTTGAATTAAATACATCTAGAGCCTCTTGTTTTGTTGCAAAGGTTTATGACAGTTGGTTATGGCATAGGAGATTTTGTCATGTTAATTTTGATAGCATTGTAAAGGCAAGTATGACTAATGCAGTAAGAGATCTGTTGAAGATTGTCAAACCATCTAACACTATTTGTAGAGAGCGTGTCATGGGAAAACAGACTAGAAGCAATTACAAAAGAAAAGCATATACATCAAGGGAGAATTTGGAGTTGGTACACACAAACCTATGTGGACCTACAAGGACAAAATCATACTATGGTGAAAGGTATTTCATACTCTTTGTTGATGACTTTTCTAGAATGATGTGGGTTACTTATTTGAAGGAAATATCAGAAGCATTTGATAAATTCAAGTTGTTCAAAGCAAAAGTAGAGAATGAATTAGGTTTAAAGATTAAGTGTCTAAGGTCAGATAGAGGTGGAAAGTTTACTTTAGACTTATTCAATTCATACTACAAAGAGCATGCAATAAAGAGACATACATCTGCTCCTAGAACTCCACAACAGAATGAGATAGCAGAGTGAAGGAATAGGACTATACTTGATGCTGCTAGGACAATGTTGCTTGAAGGAAATGTATCTCATGTACATTGGAGAGAGGCTATTGGAACAATAGTATATACATTGAACAAAATTCAAATCAGAGAAGGTACAAGTAAGAATCCTTATGAATTATGGTTTGATCATACTCCTACTGTAAAATATTTTAGAATATTTGGTTGTAAATGTTATATCAAGAGAGATGATGAGATAGGAAAGTTTGATGCTAGAATTGATGAAGGAATTTTTCTTGGTTACTCTATCAAGAGAAAGGCTTACAAATGTTTCAATCTGAGATTTAGGAAGATGATTAAAAGTAACAATGTAAGAATAGATGAAAAGTTTTAGATACAAGAAAGAATGTATGATAGTAATCAAATTATAGAGATCAAAGAAGCTACTGCTGTTGCAAAAGGAGAAGAACTTGTTGAGGTAGAAAGTGGAAAAGAGGCTTGTGATGTTGTCACAAGTGAGGCTACTGAGGTTCCTAAAACACTGAGGTATGTAAAGAATAACCATCCTAAAAATCAAATTATTGGCAATACCAATCAAGGAGTGTTAACTAGATCAAAGGTTAGAGAAGAAATTTGTTTGATTTCGTAAGTTGAACCAAAAACTACAGATGAAGCATGTAGAGATGAATCCTAGTTAAATGTTATGAAGGAAGAGTTAGATTAGACAAAGAAGAATGACACTTGGGAATTGGTTCCTAGACCTAAAAACAAAAATGTAATAGGAACAAAATGAGTTTTTAGAAACAAAATGAATGAAGAAGGAACTATTGTAAGAAACAAAGCAAGACTAGTATGTAAAGGATATTCATAGCAAGAAGGCATAGACTTTGAATAAACATTTTCTCTTGTTGCTAGAATAGAGGCAGTAAGATTGTTCTTGGCTTATGCTGCACATAAGGACTTCAAGGTGTATCAGATGGATGTGAAATCTGCATTTCTGAATGGGGATCTTGAAGAAGAAGTATATATAGAACAACCTGATGGATTTCCTCTATGCAAAGATAGAGACATGGTGTGCAAGTTAAAGAAAGCTCTGTATGGGCTGAAGCAAGCTAAAAGGGCTTGGTATGCAAGGTTAGACAAGTACCTACTTCATCTTGGATTCAGAAAAGGTAATGCAGACGGTAATTTATATTTAAGAACTAGTGAAAATGGAATCTTGATAATAGAAGTCTTTGTTGATGATATTATCTTTGGAGGTAATAATGATCTATGTAAGAAATTTTATAAGGAAATGGAAAGTGAATTTGAGATGTCCATGATAGGTGAAATGAAATTCTTTCTTGGATTGCAAATAACTCAGAATGAGAATGGTATCTTTATTTCTTAGACTAAGTATCTCAAAGAAATGCTAAAGAAATTTGGAATGGAATACTACAAACCAGTAGGAACACCCATGGTGACTGGTAACAAGCTAACAATTGATGATGAATCAAAGAATTTTTTTCAGACCTTGTACAGATCAATGGTTGGAGGATTACAATATCTGACCCACACCAAACCAGATATTACTAATGTTGTTGGAATTGTGGCTAGATATCAGGTAGAACCCAAAGAAACACACCTAGCTATTGTGAAAAGGATATTGAGATATCTGAAAGGAACCATAGACTATGGCTTATGGTATGACAAAAATGATAGTTTTGAACTTCATGCTTATACTGATGCTGATTGGGTAGGAAATATTGATGACAGAAAGAGTACTAGTGGTGGTGCATTTTTCCTTGGGAAAAATTTGGTTTCTTGGCTAAGTAAGAAACAAGATTGTATAGCACAATCTACTATTGAATTAGAGTATGTTGTTGCTGCCATTAATTGCACTCAAATTGTTTGGATGAAACAAATGCTGACAGACATTGGAATAACTTTTGATGAGCCTATGGTTATCCATTGTGATAACACTAGTACAGTGAATATATCAAAGAATCTGGTGATGCACTCTAAAACTAAACATATTTCTATCAAGTATCACTTCTTGAGAGACAAGGTGGTAGAGAAGGAAATTAAATTAGAATATATCAATACAAAAGAGCAGATTGTAGACATCTTCACAAAGCCACTACTAAAAGGTACCTTTGAATATCTCAAAGGTATGCTAGGGGTTCAGGCCCCTCCTAGTCAGAATTAAATGATGCAGAGATGCATCAGTCCAGAGGTTTTCAGAGCCTTATCATAATCTGGACTAGATGTAGGGATCTACTCCTCAGGGGGAGTGATTGTGGAAGAAAGATATTGGAAATAAGTTGATGGATCATGGCACCCTTTTCCATTTTTGTCAAAGGGGGAGTGTTGCTATGAGAAAATCCCTACTATATGGGGAGATTGTTTGGTTGCAGAACTTTGAATTGATATAAGTTTGGGATGATTTTCCCATATGTTGACATCAATGCCAAAGGGGGAGATTTTTGGATATTGCTAATGCATGGGGAGGTGATTGATAAATTTAATATGTTTAATCACTATGTTACTGAATGGGCACTCATACTATTGTCATCTATGTTTTGTCACTGATGTCAACATATGTTTTTGTGAGGAGATCAGGCTAATTACCACAGTGTACGCATACTGTACGGATGTTTCAAATGTTGTGAAGATAGAGGAGAGTTCAAGAAGGTGTTGTGATCTTATATCCAAGATCGCATCATGTAATATTTCATATTGGATGAGTTACATATGTTTTGGTCAAGACTGGTCACTGGACTATGACAGTGAGAAATGACAGAGTTAGTCTCTGTGTTTTGTGTATAGCTTACAGGCGATATGGAATTAGTGTATGTGAACTTCAGAGATGAAAGATAGAGTACTGAAGAATGTTCTATGAACTGCACAAGGTACGAAAGGTAGGATGACATCAGGTAGGAGGTGGTCTATTTGGAAGGTGACTACAGAGATGTAGCGTGTATGATGGATGGTAAACTTAAATTAAGGACATCAATCCTTAATTGTTGTAATGTAATCATTGTATACTTGTTCTAGATACCATGTATATCTTAGCAAGGGTTTATGTAATTATTTGTAATTAGGAAAGCCTTATGGGCCGACCTGTTCATGAGAATTGTAATAGGGTATATATGTAAGGTCTTTTCTTTGGAAAACATATGGATGAGAAGAAGGTGATATAGAGAGGTTGTAAAAGTTACGAGCTTGTGTCTGTTGTATGTAGAGTAGAGGTTTGCTGGTGGATTTCATTGGAATTGATCAAGCAAAGATAATTGCTATCATAACAGTTCAAAAATATTGTGTATTTCTTCTTATACACTTGTGTTGTGAATAGTGAGTTCTGAAGGTGGATTTAACCTTCTTTGGGCAATGAGCCCTCCCTTTCTTCTTGAATCCTAATAGGGTTTATCCTCTAACAAGGACTATGTACTTTAATGTTTCAATAAGCTCCTAACAGGGATATATCTTCTAACAAGGATAACTATACTCTCAGTACATCTTTTGTGGGTGCTAATTCCCACCGGGGTTTATACCTTTAACAGGGTTTCCTCGAGACCAAAATATTATGTTATTGTGTTGGGATTTATTGTGTTCACTGGATCTGATATTGTTGTTGCTTAAAGTTTAAAGTTTAATAATCTTCCATACAACTGATTCACCCCCCCTCTCATTTGTATTATGGACTATTATTCCTAACAAATACATTGTGTAATTCAATAGGTGCAACTTCATTTTTACAATGTCCTCTTATCATAACTCTACAAAAACATAAAAAGAGGAATACATTTTAGTTGGAATGCACATACCTATATTAAATGTAAAGAGGTAGGTTGTGATATTTGAACATTCATTTATGATAACATCAAATGAGTTCATGAGATACATCTTGAAAATAAGGAGCTAAGCTTTGTGCAAGTTGAAAACACAATGCATAATTCAATTTGCAACATCACATTTACAATAAAATCCTATCACAACCCTACAACAACATATTATAAGGAATACCTATTGGGGTGTAGGTCTTTATTACTTGAATAGGAAGGTTGTGATATCCAACCATTCATTTGATATAACATCCAATGAGAAAAAAATGTATCTTACTCTATATGAACTAAGCTAGTGTAGGTTGGAAAATACAATAGGTAATTCATGTGACAACTTGACATATATAATTATATCCTATCAGAACCTTACAACAACATAAAATGAGGAATATAATTTTTTTAAACTTGCATGTATGCCTCTATTATATAAAAAGAAAGTTTGTTATATCCAACATGTCATTTGATATGACACCAAATGACTATAAGAATATATTTTACATATAATAAACTAAGCTTATGCGAGTTGAAAAACACATCCTCCTAGAAGGTCACCACCAAAGACACCTACTTCTATAACTCCAATCATGTCAGAGGCTCAAATGATGAATAAATTGAGGATGCCACAAAGAAAGTGTTGGAACATATAAACGAATAACATAACAAAGGAGAGGATATACTGTAGAAACATCAATCTCCTCCCAATAAGGAAAAATCATGGCATGATACCGTATAAATAAATGCAAGCAGGAAAACATATGAATTATCTATATTACAGTGACACCAATTTGAAATGATAAATGCGTAGATGTTAGTAATACTTTGAAATTTAGATATGAGTGGAATATGTATAGTTATCTCTTAGAACAGCGATGAAGGCTAGATTGATGCCAAAAAGAACCTAGTCACCTTAATATAGAAAGATGGGTATCCTTATTACATGATAACAATTTAAAATTTTGTGTACGACTCTCGATGGATTATATTATATGACTTTGAATTAATTTTTCATAATGTGGATCTAACTTTTCAGAAAAATCTTGATCTATTATACTGCTAACTTAAATTGCCTGATTCGTGTGATATTTACTTCTCACTAGTTGTTAAGGACTAGTGTTATTTAGAAAGATATGATGGAAATTATTAAATTTCTAGTAGGTGGAAGCATAAAACCATGTCCTAGTTGTGGGACATTTTACAAAAGTGAGCTATAGAAGGGAAAAATTGATGAATATCTCTAATGAAGAAACTTCACTCAATGTATAGGCAATTGCATGTGAAGATGAGGTTCAAAGATACCTTCAAATGGAGATTAAGAGGATTAAATGAAGGTAAGTTTTAGCGTTTTCATAGAAAAAATACATAGAATTAGGTGTTCAACTAAAGGTATCTTTGAATGAAGGACCTTCAATCAATGACCCTTTTTTTGACCTTTCATTTGTCCATTTCTTCTTTTGGTCACTCATTTTTACACAAAAATAATTAAATTGAGTAAGTTTTAGAAATTTCAAAAAGTCAATATGACCAACAATTTTGGTTGATTATATCTCTCATAGTAATCTTTCTAAAAATAATATAATGTGTAATAAGATTTTAGTTAATCATCATATTTATCTTTTTCTATTAAATGCATGTTTTTACTAAGTATATAAAGATATTTGTTCTAAGCATGTGACAAAGTATTAAAAATTTATGAATGTCTTTTATTATAATGCTATTCTTATTTCTATGACCTAACTTGTGTGTGTGGAGAAAAATTTATTATTAATTTATTATTATTTGATGAATTATTATTATTATTATTTTATTTTATTTTTTATCGATAAAAAGCCGGAGCCAAAAAAAATTATTAATCATAAGAAAGTATTACAAAAAACCCCACTCAGTGCAAGCGTTGGTAGGAAAGAGTGGGGCTGAGAAAACCCCCGGCCTTGCCTAGGACCTTAGTCTAGATTCTAATACAAGATGTTTTAAGAGGGAATTCCCTCATACATAAACTTATTTGATAAACATAAAGATTAAATTATGTTTTTTTTATCCTTCTTATCCTTGATTGGAGTAAGTGGCTTTTATTATTCTTTTGGAAAGGACAAGGGTGGAAATCCTCCCTTAGATTCAAACAGATTCTGCCTTTAATTTGATCCTAACCTGTAACAACTTAGATTCTAAGCTAAGATCCGCGTTAGTATATCCAAAAATATTTTATAATTTAAAACTAATTCTAAAATTTTGATAATAGGGTACGTATCTTAGTGTTACCCTTTCCAAGAATATCTCAAAATAGGAGAAGAGCTTCCTTTGACTATTCCAACCTACATAAATATGCTAGAAACCTTGCCTTGTAATGGGTTAGCTCCTAGTTTATCCATGGTTGTCTACTTCTAGATGGATAAGACAAGAAGCAGTGAAAACACATCCTAGCATTTTAACATTAGTGTCACGATCAAGGTCAGTAATGGGAAGTCAACATAAGACATAATTTAAACCATGCTTTACCTGTATTATAGAGAATATGCTAAGCTTCATATATTTAAATTTGACATATCAAGTGGCACATAGTGTAGTTAAAAGTATAGGCAGCTAAAGTAAATTAACTTATATTCTCTAACACTTTTTTCTAATCTTATTTATTTATCTAAAGAAGAGATCAATGTGCCTGTGTGTAAAATATTACTAGATTAAAGCAACTATAAACCCTCTTACTGCTCAGAACCATATGAATACATAATCTTATCTGAAAAAGATACATGGTGATGATCATCAAAGGAGAAAGCATGAATTACCTAAGAGTCCACACCTCAAATCTTACTAAAGAAAAGAATTGTGTATTCTAGAATATATTCATTGTTATGTTCTTTCATTAGGGTTTCTTGAGGACTCTCGGGAACCATGTCAGAGGTAATGAGTAGAGTAGTTTTCCTTAGAATCCTAAGACTATATCTGCCAAAAAAAATAATACATACCACCTAATACATGAGAATATTTTGTAAAAAGATATCAAAACTAAGTATATGTAACTATGCTTTTAAATATATATGTGTAAGTATATATTACCTGTGTTGTGTGTAATATATATATACATACATACATACACACATATGTATGTATGTATGTATGTATGTATGTATATGTATATCACTATATATGGATATATATATTAATAAATATATGTATAAGATCAACTGCAGAAAAAAGGGGGTCTCTTAGTGTGAAGAGAAAAAATAGATAATGATAATGATCTCTAAACAAAAGGAAAATGGAAACAAGATAAAGGAAACACTCCATATGATTCATAAGACTTCTGATAGAATACACATCCCCTAAATCTGACCAAATATCAGTCATATTATTCCATAAAAACCATAAGGAGGAAGATATAATGCTAAAATTTCCCTAACTAAATAAACAAAATTCCATAAGGGTTCCTGACCCTAAAGTCACCATGAGGTTTCCTATGTTGACTTCAAGATAAGAGATCTCTATGAGAGATTGTGTCTAACTAGAGGTGAGAAAAATAAGAAAACATTTTAAGCCTCCTCTACTACCCTGAAGCTAGAGCTGGTTTGGAGCCTTTAAATAACTGCCATTCCTTAACAAAGATTCTAAGAAATGATAGTGGTCATTGCTAATATCTAAGGAAAGGACAAATGTCTGATTCTATTCTTCCATACTGCATTCCATAAGTGAATCTTCATCATTAGTGAGAGGAGCTAATCATACCCTAGGACATTGATGACAAGTTACTTATTTTGACACTTTGTTCAGATACACATGTAAGAAAGAAATCTATTTTAAGAACAGAGTAACAGTAATCCTAACAACCTGTATCATCTTAAAATGGAAGCACTTCCATGTTAAGAGTGTTTAGCCCTCTGATTAAGTGGTT
This sequence comes from Chamaecyparis obtusa, assembly GCA_027943335.1. Lineage (NCBI taxonomy): Eukaryota > Viridiplantae > Streptophyta > Pinopsida > Cupressales > Cupressaceae > Chamaecyparis > Chamaecyparis obtusa. The sequence goes on from BSBK01004487.1 coordinate 182,016, forward strand.
TAGGGTCATGATTGGCATCTTTGCATTCTCCCTTGTCTTCCACTTCTTCTCTGCACTTGATTTCTACATTCTAGGTGAAATTAGGGTTAAGGTCTTAAGGACTTTCCTAATTTTCCTCTTTCCATGGCTCCATTTTCTAGGTAGGGTTTAGAAATGAGACCTCCTAGTCCTTCATCATATCATTCAGAGGATTTTCTATCTATTCCAGACATTGGGTCCTGATATGACATCAATTTCCAAGTTTCTAGCATCTCCGAGAACCTTTTCTACAAAATCCTGACAAGTTAGGGTTTGAGGTCAATGTCGACCTTGACCCTGACTAGGTCAGGGTTGACCTCAACCCTGACTAGGTCAAGGTCAACCTCGACCTTGACCCCTTCCCACCAGGATTTCAAATTGTTAATTGTCGCTAATTTGGCTTTCGAGAAAATGGTTTCTCCACCTCCGGGTTGGCTGTTTCGGGCTCTGAAACGGTAAATCCTTTA